>PVIC010026817.1:0-24286 GCA_004025085.1 Thryonomys swinderianus
ATATCTTATGAGATATTGAAAAGTACATTGAAACTTACCTTTAAATTAAATTAGCCCTTATGTAGTAAAATAAGTATACTTTTATACATGTATTTGCTCTATTGGAAAGAGCTAATACGTAAGTTGATTAGAATAAAATCGAAACATAAGTAGTACTACCCAGAGTACATTTTAGGCAGAACAAAGACATATATTATGTAGGCGTAAATGAATTCACACTGAGACCAAATCTGAAATGTATTCCGTGTTTCAGAATTAGGACAAGAAAACTTGCCATAGGAAATGGGAAAATTTTCATAAATTCAGCAAAAATTATTAGGGAATGAAATCAAGCTGAAAAGCTTAGACAAGGTGAAACTGAAGTCAGTGCTATAAAAAGAAGAGAATCGTGACAAAGGTCAGATATTGATGTTTACAATTTCCAATGTAACATCACTTCAATATTTTTTATTGTAACATTTCCAATATTCCCAGCTAATATTTTTCTGAGGAGCCTGTGGTAGGATTCACTTCTGATATTTTCTTGAGGTTTGGTATTTCCTTCCAACTGAGCTGCTCCTGACTAGTCCTCTTCCACCTCTTCCAGTATATTTCTGTCAGTCCTTTAACAAACCACAGAGAAGTGTCCATAGCAGGTTAAGAAATTCATAAATTGTGTATCTGAGGAGTGGCAAAACTGTACATCTAAAATGCAACTGTTCTTTTTCTGTATCATAATGGATTTAATTTTCTCTATTCAATGTAATATAATTTTGATTTTCTAAGGAAATACACATTTTGCTTCAAATTGTGGGTATTAATAATTGATTAGTCATGAGTTTAATGAGACAGAATCTATAATGTGAAAAGAGTAATTTAAAAAGTTAAATGTCTTTTTTAAACTTTTTTTTTTTTGAGGCAGGGTCTCGCTTTTATAGTTCAGGCTAGCGCTGAGCTCACTATGTAGCCCAGGCAAGCCTCGAACTCAGCAATCCTCCTGCCTCTGCCTCCCGAGTGCTGGGATGACAGGTGTGAGCCACCACGCCCGGCCTTTTTAAAACTATTTATTTCAGTATTATTCCAATTATAGACAATACTGAACATGGAAGTTTTACCAACATACTAGTATTCCTTTTAAGCCAGACATACAATTATGTTTTGCTCCATTTGCTTTATTATTCACATTTTCTCTCCCCTCACACACACAATTTAGAATACACAATTTAGTGTGCATTTCTAAGAATGGAATTGTCTTGGTTAACCAGGCAATTTCATTCAAATAAAAAAATTAAAACCTCAGTATAATTTTATCTTAATGCTTCTTTTGATACTTCTTTTTCTTCAGTACAGGACCCCGTGTGAGACATTTCTCTGAGCTGTCAGAATTCGCTCATTGTAGTCCAAATAGCTTTCTTTATGAACTCTGTGACTATTCACATAGTTTGTTCTGGTTTAGTCACCCTTTCCAAAGGATTAAGTTGTAGGAGTTTTTTTTTTAATTTATTGAATTCTTTACTGCTACATTTTAAACAGGAAACAAACCTAATTCAGAAGGAAACCCATAGTCTGAAAATAAAGGGATGAAAAACAATACTCCATGCTCCCAGGAAACCGTAAAAAAGCAGGAGTGGCTATCTTGTTTGCAGATAAAAAAGATTTCAAAACCAAACTGATTAAGAGAGATAAAGAAGGTCACTATGTTCTCCTACGGGGAACAATCCAAAAGAAAAAAATATCAATCATAAATATTTATGCACCAAACTCTAATACACCCAACTATATAAAACAAACATTAAAGTACATGAAAAGCCAGATAACCACGAATACAATAGTAGTTGCAGGAGTTTTACACTGCAGACAAAGCTTTGTCCTAAGCTGGTTCTATGCGTGTTTCTTCCACTTTGTACCTCTGTGTGCTCATTTCAGTCTGTTCATAAACATATTTCTCAAGAACTTACAGTTCTGTATTGCAAAAGTCATATACTTAATGGTTATATTTATACCTATGATCCAGTATGAAGAGGTTTTTGTGAACAGTGAGACATACACCTAGATATACACATGGTACACTCAATGCAATGTTTTATACAGTCATTTAAACCCCTAGATAATGCTTTCCTTTACCAATTCAGTTCCTTCGGCAACTCTGCTAAAATATATATAACTGATCTTGTTTCTGTTTTATGTCAAATACTGTAGTGCTAATTCTGACATAAAATAATGGCATCATTTTCAGAATTGTTTTGGTAATTCTGTGCTTTCTATATTTTCATGTGGATTTCTGTGATTTTACATAAAATGCTCTGCTGAGATTCTGATTGGTATTTTCACCAAGTCTACGGATTATTTCAGAAGGAAATAAATTTTTAGCAGTATCAACTGTTTCAATCCAGAGATATAAATCTCTTCAACTGTTTAGATATATTCACTAGCTATTTAATTTTTGGTAGACATACAGGTATGATTTTTCTTATAATGCTTCAACAATCTCTTCATGTTGTCTTTTGTCTTATATCTCTCTGCATAAAAGTAGTTATTTTCCTTTGTTATGCAAGGCTTTTTTTTTTTTTTTTTGGAGACAGAGTCTCGCTTTGTAGTTCAGGCTGGCCCTGAGCTCACAATGTAGCATAGGCAAGCCTCAAACTCACCAGTCCTCCCACCTCTGCCTCCCAAGTGCTGGGATTACAGGCGTGAGCCACCAAGCGCAGCACTGTGGTATGAGCTGCTGATTGCTTGTGGGTGTGAGTCACCAAGCCTGGTATTGGTGTATGTGGTTACAGGGAATCAAACCAGGGACCTGTGCTCTCTAGGCAGGGGCTGGAACCACTGAGCTAAATCTCTGGCCCTGAAAGTCATCTTTTTAAAACTCAGATTGGGTTCAAACTTACCTAGTCATCTTTGCTTTCTGAAAGTTTCACTCTGATGTTCATTCATTTTTCTATGTGTATGATCCACTTCCTGTCTGCTAATCTGCTTTATTATTTGTCACTTGTTTTCTTACTACATTTGGAAATCTTCGTGGACGGTGGAAGCATATATCATGCCCCATGACTATCCCCCTGACTTTCTCTATTTCCAAACACAAACCTCGCAAAGCAGGTTCCTACATATTCCTGGTTCCTGGGTTTTTAAAATTGCTGTTGTCCTTTCTTCAGTTAGGATGGTTGCTATTGGTTTGAATTCAAATTTACCTTTCTATACCTTTCTTAAGTATCTTGATGAAAACACCTTACAAGATTCACTTTTGGTATTACTTTTCAGTTCTCTAATTTCTATTTGACATTCTCAACATATAGAGAGGTTAATATTCTGTATCTATCCTCTCAATATAAACACGTTTTCTTTCAGGGCTTGAACATATTTAACACAACGATTCTATCTCCTAACTGCAACATGTATCCACCTCGAGTTTATGGTTTGTTGAATACCAATTCCTTTTTCTCTCGACCCTGGATCCTATTGTTCATCATTCTTTGCACCTATGTATATACATTTATTTTAAACGGGGCTCTGTGAATATATAACGAACAATGGAAAATGTTATTTTCTTCTGAAGAATGTCGTGTTTATTTCCCAGTTCGCTTGCCCGAATCTCGGTTCATCTCCCTGTGGCTGACTGCTGCCAAACTTACACCGTTCTTTGAACTTTCCGCTGTTTCAGATGATTGGCTATGTGCTGTTGAGAAGTGACTGAAAGTTGTACGAAGAATTTTAAAGTAGGACCGAAATCCCTCCTCAGTGTCCCCTTCTTACTTGGATTTTCTTCACTTCTTCAAGCCAGTTCTGTGCACTAAAACCTCACGATGTGACTCCGCAAGCCACAGTCTGTGGCTGGGTCTTGAGTTCCAGCTACCTGGTGGTTCGTAGTTGGACGCTGCCTTCTGACAAAAAAAAAAAAAATCACAGAAACCTGAGTCTCAATCAGGTACGGCTCCAATTTTTTGAGACAAACTCCTGCCACTGTTGCTGATCATTTGGTGAGTGTCCTCTGTCTTCAGGTAGCTGTTTTTTTGGGTTTTTTTGTTTGTTTTTTTTTTTCCATTTTGAGACAGTGTCTCATTTTGTAGTTCAGGCTGGCTCTGAGCTCACTATGTAGTCCAGGCAAGCCTCGAACTCAGCAATCCTCCTGCCTCTGCCTCCCGAGTGCTGGGATGACAGGAGTGAGCCACCGCACCTGGCACTGTGGTATGTGGTATTACTTGCTGGTGGGCGTGAGTCTCCACACCCAGCATTGTATGTGGTTACCAGGATCGAACTCAGGACCTTGCGCTTGCGAGGCAGGCACTGGAACTACTGAGCTAAACCTCCGGCCCTTCAGGTAGCTGTTTTTATATTTTCCATAGAGTTTATAATTCTTAGTTCCAACTCTACTGCTATTATTGGAATTGGAATAAAGTGGTTCCTTTTTTATTTCAGTCATCATGAGGCATTATGATTCAAATATTTTCAGTCTATAAAAACTGGCAGCTCCTTTTCTTCTTCCACCAAGAACAGTGATCAGCCACACACTATACATATAAATGTGCTGAGATACCACCCACAAACGCTGCGGATAATCATAGTTATCCAATTTTGTGCTGCAAAACGTAAGGCTGAGAGACACTGCTGCTTGGACAAGGCCAAAATCTTAGAAAGAAACAAAAATCAATCAGAATCAAGCCAAACTCTATTAATATTCTCCCTCTCTTCCTATTTCTTGCCTCTTTCTGGAAAAGAAACATCTTAAATCTTAAATATCACATGGCTTTCTCTTTTATGAGCAGCACAACATACAAATAATTTAGAGCAGAGTGAGAGAGAGATGATAAGACTCAGAGTTCGACCTTATGAAGATGGTAACGAAGAATCTAGCCCTGAAAGAGAGAGGAGGGAGAGGAGCAGAGAAAGAAATAAAAGAGATGATGATGCAAGATGGATGTGTACCAACTCCTCTTGGTGAATGCATTCATTTCATGTATCACAAACATGTATTACTAAAACCACTTCAATCTGTAAAAGTTAACTCTGCTGATGATTATCATCAAAGGCTCAGATATTACTTAGTGGTTAAGTTTATGCACTTCAGAGTGACATATACTTAATTTTTAGTACGGCTTGTCACCTGCTATGTATAGTGATCAATTCCATAAAAGTAAGTGACAGTAACAACACAATCAGTTACTGTGAGAATTAAATGTGCTATTCCAAACATAATTCCTACATACAAAGGGCCAGATAGACGTTGAATTTTTCAGGAGCAATTGAGTAAAGTTTTATTCCGAAGTTCTATGTATTTAATGTACTTGAAAAAAATAAGGAAATTGTCTCATGATATAGTCATCTCCAAATTAATAACCAGAGCTGAATAAGCAACCTCAATAATATGAAACGGAAAGAAGACAGAGAAACAGTGTTTATGGCCTGTACGCTCTATAACAACACCAAGAGACATTTCTACTATGTGGTCATATTCTCCTTTCACAAGACTCTACAAAGTGTATAGCATGCGATTCTACAGAAGAAAAGGGTAAATATGAGAAAACTTGAAGAAACATATCTAACATTGTAAACCATTAAGTATCTCAGTCAGGATCAGAATCTCCATCTGCCTAACACATTTCACTTTGCCTTCTGCAAAATTGGATTGCAAAGAATCTATAGTGTGTCCTGGGCCACTAAAACTCATTATTAAAATACCGTCTGGAGCTTAATTGCTTTCTGGACTTTCTTTCCTCAGTCTTTCTCCTTTTATCCTTCTCAATTCAGTGCTCTAATATCCTTCCTTGAAAAATCTCATGCTAACATAATCCAATTATATACAGACACTTTTGTTTTTTCTATCCATTATTTCCTTTTTATTGGATTGATCCAAAATTTAGTTTTATAATGCTCCAAAGCCTCCCATATAGCACATAATCACCTACTATTCTGTTTAAGGCAGTTAGAAGGACGAATTAGATTTATGCAATCTTATCCCTTTCTTGAAGGCATTAACTGCATTTGTCTTTTTAAATCTTAAGTATTTGACCATTTACTGACTTACCTAGCTAATGCGTCCTGCACTCGCCCAGGATTCCAGGCAGTCCTCAAGAATGTCTCTACCAGAACATCTTTCAGGATGCAGGAAGCCAACCATATTGGTATTCAGAGTGAATCATCCATTCGCAAAATGGGCTCAGAATTACAAGTGTCAGATGTTATATATAAAATACTAAGCATGAGTTTTAGAAATGTTGGAGAGTCAGAGTAAAAATAAATGGAAGAACAATCAAGCAAGGGGCTGCAGAGGTCCTCAAATATGAGGTGGTCAAACTATAGGAACATGAGCATGTATTTAAAAAAAATTGTAACAGCAGATTACACTCTGCCATTAACCCCCTCAAAATACTCTTAACTTCACACACACTTACCCCAGAAAATATGGAGTGCACAGTACATTGAAAAAAAATGTTGGTTTAAAGATGCACCCTAGCATACAATGCACTAAACTTTACAATGCAAACACAAAGTACTTACTCAGAGAATTTGGGTAGAGTGAGTGTCGGAGCATTCTGGGTTTGAGGATAACTTTGTCAACATCACCCTTCAACAACAACATTCCCGTTTTATATGATCATGGTTTAGCAACAGAAGATGGAATGCACACCAATAATATCTTCTGTAAACATGTTTAAAAGAATTTTTTAATTTCTAGGGAAAAGAACCAACTTTTCAAGCATAAGAAAACGCTAACCTTGAAGTAAGTGATAAATTATACTCTAGGGCCATTGAGAATATTCATGCATCAGAAATCACCACCAAGTTAATGAAACAATGAATCACACTGGAGGAAAAGATAGATTTTAAAATGCAACAAAACAGAGGTTAGAAAAACAAAAATGCCACCACAAACACCAATAAGAAAAACTCCTAAAACTGAGCATTAAAAAAAAAATAACACAACCTACATTAAAAATGAGTAAAATACTTGAAAGAGAAAGGAATACTTTAACAGTGTCAGTGGCCAGACATGGAAATGCAAAGTAAGACAAGTAAAATATCGCTACAAAATTAGTCTGGCAACTCTATGAGCTACTCAGGATGGGAACAGAAGTCTCAATAAGCTAACAGGAGCATAAAATAATATCTCTGCAAGGCAGTGCAGATGGTGTCTGTTAAGGTTTAGGAGTATGCTAAACTTCGGTCCTAAAGTTTCACTCCTCAGAATAAACGATAGAAAAACATACACACTTGCAAAAAAAGTATATATAGATATATATGAATAAATATATATATATAAATTATATATTTATATATATAAATTATATATTTTAATATATAAATTATATATTTATATATATATAAATTTGGCAATATTGTTCTAAATAGATCCAATACAGATATATCAAATGCCCCTAAATAACACAACAGATTGATAAATTATATTATTATGAAATTCTCTGAAATTCAAATGAATAAATTACAGCTACATACAAAATCAGAGATTTTGCAAAGCAAACACTGATCTGATATCAGCAACAAAATAATATATAGAGAATTTGTGCAAAACTCTTATATATGTTACATATTATAGAAGTTATATATCTGATATGTAATCCTATATACATTATGAACACAAATAAATGATTCTTAGTTAAATCAGGCTATTAGTTATATCAGAGAAGAAAGTTTGACTATCTGCTAAGAGGCCTATGTTTCTAAGCAGTAGTATTTCAATAATCTTGCCTTCTAACTCAATGACTTTTACAGTGTTCATTTTAAATACTTTATTGGGTTTGAATGGCTGGATGAATGGGACACAGCACTGTACTTATCTTTCACATCACGTTTTTCTCCACGGAATGTCTGCCATAAGTTGGATCTTTAATGTCCCCAAAAGGTCGATCTGTCAAAGGCTTGGTCCCAAAAGTGAGTAGGAGTTTTATCATGTGGTATTTAATGGAATGTCCTCAGATCATTGTGCGTTTGCTCTTGAAAGGGATTCGCTTGTGCTCTTCTTCCTTTACTTCCTGGCTTAACACAGTCTTAAACCCGGATGTCTCACCTTCCAAACTCAAGCTGCAGGCCAATTGGTCTCCACAGGAATCTCCAAAACCATGAGACAAAGGGAATCTTTTCTCTTCCTAAATTAATTATCTTAGGTGTTTTGTCTTACTAACGGAAAGCTGACAAACATAAAACCAACACTAAGCTATGTAACGAATGATGTTTCTTTATATGAAAACTAAATTTAATCTGAGAACTACAACATTTACATAATGTAGTTTTGATCACAGTTTTTAATCATTATTGTGGATACTTTAACAATGTCAAGTGTATGAAATATTATTGTTCTTAACAACTAGTAAGTTAAAATATTGTGTATAATTTACTACTTTCCCTGAGGGCAGGTACAGCGCTTGTCCTAGCTTCATTTGGTAAAAGTGGGCACCAACCAGCAGTTGTGTATACTGACCTTCAATCAGCAATGAAGAAATAATTCATAGTTCTTAACAGGAAATAATATGGTGCTTTTCTCTAAATCCTTCTCAACTATAATCCAGTTAATGTCAATGTTAAACTCTAAGACGAGTTCTATAACTTATTCTAATAATTTATTCTAATAATCAGATTATAAAAACACCCTGTTGGTGATATTTCTCATAATAATTCATTTAATACAAAAATGCACATGAATAATGAAATATTTGTATCCTGGCCAGGATTAGAAATGCAAAATCCAATCATAGGTTTTTTAAAGGAAAAATAAGTGTACAGATCACATACATTAGAACAACAAACAGTCATGAGAAAATAAAAATATTTTTAAAAATACTTTGTCACTATAAGATTTTGAAAGTGAAGGAAATCACAAAATTTTATTTTGGAATAGTATTAACATTGATCTGTCTAAGGCTAAATTCTTTGTGGTCCATTATGTTTTAATTAAATGTTTCTAGAAAATAAAGATAACACTGTTCTTTGGATTCTTTTTTCACTTCTTTTTCCTTTTCTAAATTATTTTAAAATTAATACAATTACTACAGAACCCATCAGGTTGTGGATTTAATTTTTCAAAAATGTTCCACAAAATGCACATCAACTTTGCAAATATAATTTCTCAATTCCAAAACCCCATATCACATTCTCCTTAAGGAACCTCTTGAAACTCCCGGCTGAAAATGCTGAGAAAGCCCTTGCATAGCGATCGTCTTGCCACGTCTGGAGCAAGGGCGCCCTCTACAGTCACGACTGCGCATTTCCACTAATTTTTCTACAAGAATTTAAAGCAAATGCTACCTGAAAGACCCTAACATTTGTGGCATGTGTCCTGATTCTTTAAATTTTGTAGATTTGTTCCTTAGGCCACAATATTTTATAAAAAACAGTTATTTCCAATTACATACCATAAAAATTCCCTACATAACCTATAAGCCATCCAAAAGAGTTCAATCCCTGTGTCTGAGACTTGGCAATCTCTTTGGGTGACTAGAGAAATCACAAAGCAAAATGGTTTATGGACATCATACACACTGAATTTTTATCTATATGGCATGATAGGCATTCATGACAAAAAAAACCACGCATTTTTATTGCAGACAAGGAGAAACAAAAATAAATTTCCTGAGTACAGATACCTAACATCATTGTCCCATTTGACTGTATAACACCTCAACATACGAAGTGAGTTTTAGCAGAGCCACGGGCGGGGACGCGCATGCGCAGTGCTGTGCGGCTACAACGCTTCACACCCATGACCAGGAACCTCAAGCCGCGCCTCCTTCCATTCCACCCAAACGGCGAATCCCCGAGGAAGCGCTCCCGCCTCTACAAGGGGTGAGAGGAGCTAGCACTTTTGTTTCATAGGGTGACTCACACAAAGGACCTCTCATGTAACTATAAAATATGCGTCATTACCCATCACGGCTGCGCTCCACCCTGTGGGATATTTTACTCCTTAAGACAAAGAATAAATAAAAAGTGTAATAAAGTCTGATCCAGGAAACAGCTGGCTACTGGGATGGAAGCAGATAAATGACTAAGTAGTTAATTATTTTCCCCTTGATTTCAATGCTGCGTGAATCTAGACTGGATTAAACTAGACAGACTAGGAAGCAGCAGTGAGCAAAGCCTTTGCCGCGATCCTTTTCCCGCTCTGAGACGAAGGCACCTTCCCTCTGCAGCTGAAGGAAGAACCTTTCCGGGCCCTCGGCGCCCACAGCAGCGCTCTGCAGTGCACGCGCCACGGGTCCGCCACCGTCTCACTGAAAGAAAGAGGCGCCTCGTGTCTCTGATGGCCACCCATGCTCCATGGCCACCCACGATGGCCACCCATGCTCCATGGCCACCCATGATGGCCACCCATGCTCCATGGCCACCCACGATGGCCACCCATGCTCCATGGCCACCCACGATGGCCACCCATGCTCCATGGCCACCCACGATGGCCACCCAAACTCAGTCCCACTTCCAGCGCCTGCCTGGACTGGCCCAGGCAGAGCACACGCGCACTTGAACAGGACAAATAACCATCGTCGCCCGGAAAACCTTCCAATAGCAGAGGGGTGCACTCCGGGAGTCAGTGCAGTCAATACACAAATGAATTTGAAATAGTAAATCATCGTTAAATATGTATTCATGGAGCCTTTTGTAGCTCACTTAACCCTCATTGATCTCTCCTGATCTGAGGACCAGAGCGCTTCCATTTGGTAACGATATTTAGCCAAGTCAGCTTCCCCAGAAATAGGCAACATGTCATTCGCCTTTGCTCTGTTGACATAATCAAGTTAAGTATTCCACAAGAATTTCATCATGTGCTGGTGCAAGTGCAGGAAGTGGGTGGGAGAATGAAAAAAAGAGAGAAAGAAAAAGAAAACAGGAGAATGATACTTTGCCTTTAGGAAAAATACAATCTTTTGGCACATGAAAACAAAAAGCAGTTGTGTAAGCAAGGAAACGAAGTGGAAATGGCAGGCAAACCCTGGATAACTCACAGACGCAGTCCCTGGCCGCCCACACCTACGAAGCTCTCGGAAGGACAGTTCGGATATTAATTTACCGGCTTCTGCTTTGCCAGGACCACTCACCGGCCGCATCCTGACGCCCAGCACCGAGCGGAAGAGACCTGCTCTCTCCGGCCAGCGTGCTCGCCGGGCCATGGGGAGGTTCCGGCCTCGGAGAAGCAGCAGCGACATCCGGGCAGCCAGTCAAACGCTAGTGAAATCTCCAAAGGGAAGGTGGTGTGGGAACATAATGAGCGGGAAGAATAAATATGACTCGGAAAGAAAATAAAAAAGAGCACGTATATAGGGGGTGGGGGGTCGTGGGTGGGTGGGGATGCGGGTCAAATGAGAACTTGTATCGCTTCTCGGCTCTTTGGGTAAGATCAAGTGTAAAATGAGAACTTGTGTCACACACTCGTACAAATTCCCCGATGTTGTGTGTGATTGCGAGCTGTATATAAAATGTACCAATAAAGAATTCAGTTTTAAAAAAAGACAATTTCAAAGGCACCAAGCTCCTCTCAGCGCCCAGAGAAGTGAGAGCACTTTCAGCTGGGTCTTCACGGGTGCATCTGCGGAACCCAAAGGAAAATAAGACAAGACTGCTCGGACCCAGCAAAAGATATCATAAAACAAAACACGCACGCAGCCACTCCGCTTTACATGCGTCAAGAAGCCTCTTTCGGTGCGCAGCAAGCATCTTCAGGAGAAGCAAGACAGACTCGCACAAACTACTAAAGTCCCAAGTTTAAGAGAATATTTCTGGCTACAAATACAACCGCTGGGAACGGGCAGCAGCTTTGCTACACTTTGGTTGAAACGCCACAAAGAAACTCGTCGCAGACACAACATGTGAGAGATGATGAACACGAAGTGCTCGGGGCTTTGTAGCTCTGGTCAGTAATCCAGTGAGGCCAAGTGGTTTGTTTTCGTCCTTTGCAAAATGGAAACGGAGTTAGAAGAAACTGAAAACCAGGCTTTTCTGATATTTCTATCATTGCCTACGTGTTTGCTACTGAGATGGATGTGACTCCTACGATTAAGTTGCTGGAAATTCAGGATTAAGAGAAAGTGAGTGAAAGCTCCCCTCTGCTGGCGAACAGTTGTGTTAAGCCAGAAGGAGGAAATAAGGACAAACCAGGAATACAACACGGAAAACCGTGTAACGTTGGGTAACTGACAAAAATACTAAGCAACAAACCACTCCCGCACCAACCCCACCGACGTCTGCTGGAAGAAAGGCTGGAATTAACAGGGGTCAGATTGGACCTTAAGATCAGTTCCACCAGGAGATCAAAGTTGCGACCAATTCTGGAAGTGTTTTGAGTATTTCCCCCTTTGGTACACCTGTGACAAGCTGTTGCAGCTTTAACACGAGTTTGACAGCGTTAATTACCTAGAGTGTTAGTGCCTCTTAAAATTTGTCCTTATAGATAATACTTTAAGATCCCCTCTTTTTTATTTGCATAGCAGTGTTCCTTTATTCTACAGTTTTAGAACAAAAGCTTTGTGCATTTTTGAAAAAGCGGTACAATTCAACATTTCCAAGAAAGAGAACGGCACAATTCAATAGACTTGAGATAAAAGATGTTTTTATCTCTACAACCTGCTCTTCTGCAAGTATCGTCCTGAGTCTGTTCTAGTTAATTTCATCGTAGGCAACACATTCATAAATGTTTTCCTCATTGAAACTTCAGGTGTTTCAAGTGCAGGCTGCAGCCACGTTTCAGCTGCCGCCCTTTACTGTATTTTCGCTGCCTAACATGTTGCATTTTACTAGACTCAGCAAACTGTCTCCACGCACGGCCGACTCCTTCACACTGCAGCTCCACCCTGTGGCGATACTGAGAACTGCTCCTAATGTTGCTCTCTCGGTGTGTATTTGGATTTTGACTGTGATGTCGTAATAGCATTCAGAAAAGATGCTATCAACATGTGACTGTTCTTCTCTGGACGGACTCACATCAGAAGTCACAGTTTTGAGGGATTACAGCACGACCATGTGACATAACCTGTGGTTGGGCCACTCGTCGGGATTCTGTGTTCCCACGGCAGCATTTTATTCAAAGCGATTTTGTACCAGAGACATATGTGACCTGCTTCTGTATTTGGGAAAATAAATGATCTCTCAAATTCCTTTAAGTTTATGGCATTAAGTTATAAAATGAAATTAAAAGAAGCTGAATGTAATAAGCAGGTAAATGTAATTAAGTGAATGTAATTGTACCAGATGAAAAATTCATAGCTTTGCCCACTATTTCTAGAGTTACATTTATGTTTACTTATTAAAATAACTTACCATCATATAATATCATCAGGAGGAATGTTAAGTCAACCCAAACCTAAATGCCCATTTGATTATATGAAATTATAAAAGTCAGAAGCAGCACCTAGCTATCCTCTGTGCTAGGAGGATGGAATTAGTTAGAATTTTGTGTAAATTTTTAAAATTTCAATATTCCATACATATATCTTCAAATTAATTCCCAGTTGCTGTTCTGACATAAAATTAAGAGTCAAGCCATTCAAGGACTGAAATTTTCATTCAGGGGTCAATAAGCACTCACAGCATTAAAACATCAAAAATAATTCACTTTACTTAAACAAATTAATAATTTGGAATGTAACAGAAGTGGACATTAGTTTGGTTAGTGTTGTTCTTTTCCACTGGTTTTTCTGAATGTTATTGAAAATCTTACAAGCTCTATGATATATGAACTATCTCCTGGTTTTACCTTACTAATAAAACTAAAAATCTATGACTGCATATAAAAAAGCACAATGTAAGAGACTGTTCTCCATAATCCACTGTTAGGTGATAAAACATTAATTATTAGGTTATTAAGACTCACTTCCCTGGAATTACCTCCCTTTTAGGTACACTGTGTAGCCACTGCCATATGCCATCAAATTTACTGAACGACAATTTAAAATACATGTAACAAATGATGTTTCCAGCATGATGGATGAAATCACCCATCTTACGTTGGCCACTGAATACATCTTTATTTTATTTTGTTATCCTGTGAGGCATTCATAGTCACTTCAAAATACTTTGGATCTACCTGAATTTGTGACAGAAAAATATGCAGTATATAGGTAAATATATATTTCTAAAGCGAATATAATGAAAACATGTGCCAATAAAATATGTTTGAAATTACATAAAACAGATTTGTAATTACTTATATCAAAAAGTTCTTTTGAACGTATGACCTAAAAATGGAAAATAACTGTTTATATTATCATACATACTGTATATCTTTCCACTATTGGTGATTCTTAATCTCCCTTCTCCCAGCATTACCCTTGTCCCCTTTTGCCTGCTCCCTTCCCTGCCTCATCTCCAAAACATCTTATTCCATGTCTTCGGGTGATACGTACTAAAAATTTTTCTACACAAAGGACAGAATACAGGAGTATATGGACAATAAACCAGATGAGTGTCACATAACCTGTAGTCAATAAGAAAGGGGTAATTTATTTCTATTTGGTTCCATAAAATCTGGAGAATACATCTAAGGTAACATTCTATTTGATCATATAAATTCTTCTTTTTTTTTATTTATTTTTTGCTTTTGAGACAATGTCTCGCTTTGTAGTTCAGGCTGGCCCTGAGCTCACTATGGAGCCCAGGCAAGCCGCCACAAACTCAGCAATCCTCCTGTCTCTGCCTCCCGAGTGCTGGGATTACAGGCGTGAGCCACCACCTCCGGCACTGTGGTATGCGGTGTTGATTGTTGGTGGGCGTGTCTCCATGCCCAGCATTATATGTGGTTACCGGGGATCGAACTCAGGACCTTGCGCTTGCGAGGCAGGCGCAGGAACCACTGAGCTAACCCTCCGGCCCTGATCATATAAATTCTTTTTAACTTTTTAATTATTAATAGTAGTCCATATTTGTCATACATACTGATGCCATTCACTATAGGGAGTTTGTACCAATACATACTTCTTTCTTTTTCCATTTCCCTTTCCTCCCTCTTCTCATATCATATATACTTTTACTCTCCGATAGACCACAATCAACAAGATAGTTATCTTCTCATTAAATCAACTGTCAGCAAATAGGTAGGTTATTCATTCTCTTGTTTGTTGTTTTGAGGGGAATTTTTTGTTTTGTGTGTGTGTGTGTGGTTTTTTTGTTCGTTGTGGTTTGTTTTGTTTTGTTTTGAGACAGGGTCTCCCTTTGTAGTTTAGGCTGGCCCTGAGCTCACTATGTAGCCCAGGCAAGCCTTGAACTCAGCAACCCTCCTGTCTCTGCCTCCCAAGTGCTGAGATTACAGGCCTGAGCCACCATGCCTGGCACTGTGCTATGTGGTATTGATTGCTGGTGGGCATGAGTCACCACGCCCAGCACTGTATGTGGTTACCGGGATTGAACTCAGGACCTTGTGCTTGCGAGGCAGGCGCTGGAACCACTAAGCTAAATCTCCGGCCCTGTTTGTTGTGTTTTGAGACAGGGTTTCACTGCATACTTCAGGCTGGCCTTCAACTCACCATGAGCCTCTTGGCTCAGCCTTCGGAGTGCTGGGATTACAGCATGTGCCACCACACCCTGCAGTTACTCACAGTTTTGACACCCACCAAAACACAAAGCAAAACAAAGGGGGAAAAAAAGCACCCACAGTACTTGCTAACCAAACTTAACAGCAAGAGAAACTTTCCTCATCACGAGCCAGTAAAGGGCCGTTCTCTGTCCCTGAAAACTTCTGCAGACAGGATAATCACTGTGATAAACAGCAGAGGATTTGAAATATTTCAGTACTGGCTGCAGTTGCTGTTACATACTGATGACAAAGTGCCAGAGAGAAAATGTAAAACTATCAGGTAATCATTGATGGTGTGAAATATCTTTTGATATACAAATATCCCAAAGCCAATTAAACAGGTAAAGAAACTAATGAGGATTTAACCATGTCCTTCAGAGGTAAAGATGACAAGTATTTTAACAAAAATCTTAACACATGTCCTTCAAGACATATAGCTTTCATTGTCCACAACTAGCCCGCATTATAAAATTTACTCTAACCACTATTTTCAAGTCATTTATCTATTGTTTTTAAATCATTCCACTAAGATAAGAAGACAGAGAAGGATGGTCATGTGTTAGGCAAGAGCTGAACGGAGCAATACTAAGAATGCAGAGATACAAAGTCAAGATACCATTGCTCAAGTAATAACACAACTCACAGAGTTTTTAAAATATTCATGTTGTCATCAGTATCGGTATGGTGTGGGGGTGATGTGTCAGGCTCTTCCAAAAGTATAAATATATCACCTGGATAATTTATGTCTTGGGGGTGGGACATCATAAATCAGGGAGATTTCAAGGAACCTTTTTTCTGTGGTACAACAAACTGAGTCTGGGATTCTACACCGATTCAAATCGTTCATTCATGCATTCATTCATTTTTGCAGTATTATTTCAGAAAGAGTCGCATTAAGTTACCGAAGCTGTGCTCAGACTGAGAATACTCCCACAAGCCTATTAGAGTACTGGAGTTTCAGTCTTGTACCACTGATGAAGCATTTTTAAGATACAAAATGTCGTAAAAAAAAAAAAGATACAAAATGTCATCATCACCCAGCAGTAGATAGAAAGTCATATGTGGTATTTCCTCCTGCAGAGTCTAAGTTAGTTGATCTGAGGTTTCTTTGTGTCTGTCGTAGAATGAAGGATAGCAAATTCGATTACAGAGCGCTGTCATGAGGCCATGAGATTTAAAAAGACAGAGTGTAGTCCAAGAAACTGAAAGAACAAGTCAGGTTGAGCACGATCAGTATCAGTTCAAAGATGTCAACCGCCAGCCGGGTGCTCAATAGACAGATGCACTAGAACCCGCAGCAGCAGCAAAGCAGGAGTCAGACAACCACCAGCGGGATAGTCAGGAACCAGACAAACGCTTCCTCTTCTTTTTCCCCACCCCCCATTTGCAGCTTAATAACACTGAGGTCATGAAACTACATCACTCATGCTTAAAGCAAGAGACAGATATGCCTTTGGGAGGAAGAAGGATGGAAAAATTTCAAAATTCTTACAGTAATTCGTACTCAGGTCACCCACCACTCATTTATTCATTGGAGAGACCATGTCTAAGTAGGCTGAAAATACTAAATTATGTGTTTCATGGATGCTATATATTCTGAAATTTGTATTTTCTAAGCTATATCCTACACTACGCCAGTCCTGCAAGATATTTCTTAGAAAGTGGTTTTTTTTTTGCAAAATAATTCAGGAAACAGTGAACTATATCATTGCCTCCAAGAAAATTCACTGCACATTAGCTTATTAATTGCTTTAAGAAATCCTACAGTTAAAAACAAACAACATATATTTATTTTTAAACCAAGACATCATCAGAATTATTTAAAACTTAACTTCGTTTTTGTAATTTTTAACATCTCCCAAAGCAAACATTGATAAATATTGTGTTTTTATTTATCTCCCATTTGATTGAATTGTCTTTACATTTTGCCCTCTCCTATTTGTCCTGTCACCTCATGTGGCCAGTGCCTTTATAATCACACACTAAAATGCGAAACAGATTGTGGTCCCTCGATTGTGTCAAACTCACACAAGAAAATAAACACAGGAGTTTACAGCGGTGTGTTGCTAGATTAGCTGAGAATCACAGAGGGAATAAAAAGAGCAGAAACAACATTTTGGCACTTCCCAAATTATTTTCCAAAGGATAACTTTGTTCTTAACTACTCTTTGACTAAGAGCATTTACAACTATCAACCTAGAAAATATCTCTCTTCCACGACAGTATACCTTCTCTGTGTGTGTGTGTGTGAATGATGGCATGTCTTCATTTCCTTCATTTATTTTTAAAGTCCTGATCTATCTATTATGCAATCTTCTCTTTCACACTGAATGCTATTTTAGTAATAATTCAACATAGATTCTAGTGATTATGATTAATAATTAGATACAACTACTGATGATACTTTTCACAGTCCCCAATCTTTTGCCACTAGGAACTGTTGATGAAGGTCAATTTTTCCACAGAACGGGTTTAATCGAAGAGATAGTTTCAGCAATAGATTCTAAGATGTAGGACACAACCTGGAGACCTTGTGAGTGTGGTCGGCAGTGGAGTGGGAGGTGAAGGGGGGAGGGGAGAAGCTGTAAATACAATGCTTCCCTTGCCTGCTTCCCTTCTCTTGCTCTGCGGCTCACTTCCTAACGGCCACTGAACGGCAGTTCCACGTCCAAGGGAACAGTGGTCTATGTCCTCTGGAAAATAACGCATAGATGAATAAATCTGTTGATTCCCTAAACAGCAGCTGAATCCCACATGTGATCTTCTCTTAGACTATGATTGAGTAATATTTGGTGGAGGACTCAAAAGTCTCTATTTTACTAAGATCTAGGTGAATCTAATGTGAGGTGGTCTGAGAGGCAGGCTTGAAGAATCATTGATCTTGGTAAAGTGTACTTTTCTTTGAACACCTGAAAAAGCAATATGCAATGAATATACTGCAACCTGAGATAATTATTCTCCTAAAATTAGTTCAAATAAAAATTCGGATGTAAAATTCTGGATATTTTCAGGGTAAAACCCTGTTTGTTAAAAAGTCAATTAATTCATTTGACTTTTCTCCCTCTTTCCTGGTAAATGTTATTTATATGCCTTCTTTTTAAAAAATGTGCTTCTATTGTTACTAATTAATGTGTTTATAGCTCCTCTTTGGTTCAAATTTTATAGAATTTTCTTATGCCAAAATAGAAATTAAGACTCAAAGAATAGCACTTTTAGGAATAAATTTTA
This sequence comes from Thryonomys swinderianus, assembly GCA_004025085.1. NCBI lineage: Eukaryota > Metazoa > Chordata > Mammalia > Rodentia > Thryonomyidae > Thryonomys > Thryonomys swinderianus. The sequence continues at coordinate 18,719 of PVIC010026817.1, forward strand.
TAAAACCAAGAACTTACTGTAGTTTATCTTGGAGAGCACCTTGTCTGAAATTGATCTCCCATTCCATAAAATTGGTCTAACCTATAAAAAGTTATTTCAAGGACAAAAAAATGCAGCACTATACCCTCCCATGCACTCACTTAAATCATGATATTTAAGTATGACATTTTGCATTGTGTCAAAGTATAAAATAAAATTAAACAATATTAATCAAGCTAAAGTTAAATTAAACACAGCAACAATGACAAAATCCCATTCCTGCTAGTACATGGACAAATAAATTTACTAAAGAGAAAATTATTTGTTTCTTGAAGATTGACACAAAATATGCAGTGAAAACTCTCTCATAGGAGTTAGCAAAAGACTTTAACAACTACTAAAGAAAAATTTGATGACTTTTTATATTTTTTAATTAATTAATTATTATTATTTTTTTTTTTGAGACAGGGTCTCACTTTGTAGTTCAGGCTGGCCCTGAGCTCACTATGTAGCCCAGGCAAGCCTCGAACTTAGCAATCCTCCTGTCTCTCCCTCCGAGTGCTGGAACTACAGGCATGAGCAACCACTCCTGGCACTGTGGTATGTGGTATTGATTGCTGGTGAGCGTGAGTCACAACACCCAGCATTGTATGTGGTTACCAGGATCGAACTCAGGACCTTGCACTTGTGAGGCAGGCACCGGAACCACTGAGCTAAACCTCCAGCCCAGATAACTTTTTATTTTAATACAATAAAATAATATTTTATTAAAGGATTTGGGAGTGTAAAATGTAACAAGAAATCTTGCTATTTATTTTAATCCATTGACACTTATTTTTATGCATTTTGGAATGAAAATATTTTATTTTCTAAATTAAAAAGTTGTATTTTGCTTCCATTAATGTATCTTTAAAATTAAATATTTAATAAAAATTCATAAAATTTTTCTTTTCAGTTGGAAAAGATAAAATTGTGCCACTTGATTCAATAGAAATATACTTAGAAACGTCTGCCACCTAGTGTACAAAATCATCACAGAGAAACAAAGTGGCTTAGTTTAATTGCCTTAACATATAGCATCTGATCTACAGAGAATTATAATTGAATATGTCCAGGTCAGATTCAAAGTTATAATTTGAAGTGGGAATAACACACACTTTGTGTTTTCTATAGAGCATCTGGCCTGAGATCAATATAACAATTCATTTTCATTTTAGCAGTACTTTAAACTCCCATTTATAAATGTTTTACTATGGCAGTGAGAGACTCCTGGGTGCATTTTAGCCTTTCATTAATAGACGCCTTTTGTGTGTTGCAAGATACATGACCACTGAATAAGTCCCTTTGGCCATTCAAGTACTAATTAATGATACAGTAATGGAGCAAAATACAACTCTTTAATTTAGAAAGTAAAATATTTTCCTTCGAATAGGCATAAAAATAAGTGCCAACTGACTAAAACAAATAGCAAGATTTCTTAAGTCCTATTTTACACCCCCAAATCCCTTCCTACTTCTCTTTCTTAACTTTCATTTTAAGTACTCACAGTTCAGTTTTGAGGGGTGGAAAGCAAAATGTGGCATTTGACAGGGGAAGAGTTTGTAAAGCTGTATTTTGAAAATAGACACAAAAATAAAACCTCAAATGCACCGCTACCTCTTAGCCCATAGTTGTTACTAGTTTTGAGCCACCTACTTATCCGAATGCAAGTTTGAGAAAGATGATGAGACAGACATGATGCTTTGGCCCTGCCCCGGGGTCAGAGCGCTATCCCCACCGTGTCCTGAGACGACCCACAGAGAAAGGAAACAGCTTCGATCTAAAGCGCACGTCTGGCAAGTGACCAGATGACAGGAGCAGCACAGCTGACCCGCTGGAAGGAAGCAGGGGCTGGTCCGAAGAGGCGGGTTGCTGAGGGCGGGATTCAGGGCTTTGTTTCCCTCCCCTTCTCTTGCCTGGACTCTCTCTTCCTTCCATCTGCTGAAAGATGAGCGCAGCCTCTGCCCAGGCCTTTCCACAATGCCGCACCTGCCTGGAGACGGGGATCGCGCACCGATCGAAACTTCAAACTTGAGCCAAAACAAACATCTCCTCCTTTCAGCGTCAGGTGTCAGATATTTCTTCCTCGCAGCAAGACAATGAGACAGTGGCTTCACGCTGCCCGAGTACTACCTGACGTTTGTGAAAAGAAGCAAATAGCCTCTGGTCTGCTGGGCCTTCTGCGGCCAACAGTCCTTTCGTGGACCGTCTCTGAGTTCTCAAGCACGGCTCTTTTTTTTTTTTTTTGCTTTTTGAGACAGGGTCTCGCTTTGAGTTCAGGCTGGCCCTGAGCTCACTATGGTGCCCAGGCAAGCCGCCGCGAACTCAGCAATCCTCCTGTCTCTGCCTCCCGAGTGCTGGGATGACAGGCGTGAGCCACCATGTCCGGCACTGTGGTATGCGGTGTTGATTGTTGGTGGGCGTGTCTCCACACCCAGCATTACATGCGGTTACCGGGGATCGAACTCAGGACCTTGTGCTTGCGAGGCAGGCGCCGGAACCACTGAGCCAACCCTCTGGCCCAAGCACGGCTCTTCTTAAACCTCACTAGAGTGGGAGGATCGTTCTTGCACTTGTAGCCAAGCCTGCTTCTCTTGGAGACTAAAGATGACACAATGACATGTTAACCTCACGTGCTGCGTAATTATCTGGCTGATCTCATGAGATCACTTTCGCATCTTTAAATCCACCACAGTAAGCAAAAGCTATCAGGGAAAAAAAAAATAAACAGATATAAAGAATTCACCTCTCAGATTTTTTTTTCTAATTTACCCCAAACTTCTTTGGATGCCTAACAGCAACTAGTAGCAAAAAGCATGCACTAGTGCCAGGCATGGCTGGCTCACGCCTGTAATCCCAGCACTCAGGAGACAGAGACAGGAGGATTGCTGAGTTTGAGGCTTGCCTGGGCTACACAGTGAGCTCAGAGCCAGCCTGAACTATAAAGCGAGACCCTGTCTCAAAAAAAAAAAAAAAAAAAAAAAACCATGCACTAATAAAATAAAGCATTAGCCTTACACAAGAGAGATTGAGAAATTCTGCTAAATTACTTGTCACCATAGCAGACTGGCGAGCACTGGGATAGAAATCAGAGTCGTGTGAGCAGAGAGAACTCATGGACATCTTGCTGTGGCTGTTGGGCAGCAAAGACCACGTGTGACCACAAACAACACCCACAGCAAGAACCGCTCCAGCGTTACGGCGACAAGCAACGTGCACAGCATTCCGAAACCAGCAGGCCCTGACACCAGAGCCTTTTCAAAGTGCCGCAATGCCTGGAAGAGGTGACCAACCGATACAGGAGACCAAGAACGTGTGCGCACGCCTGTGTGTGTGCAAAATTAATAGGAAACTTCACAGGAGTAACATTTAGAGTTACTAGCAGTGATTTACTCTTCTTTAGTCTGTTCTATGTACTAAAAGTAAAGATAGTATCTACATAGATTTTACAACCCTCTAGTAGGCCACAGCTCCACAATCTGTAAAAATGTTTAAATATCTTCACCTTTATAATGTTCTGGCTATAGTGAATCACTTAAAGTAGATTACAAATCCGTATTATACTAAGATTGTCTATCAACACCAATTCTTAGAAAAACAGTTTAAAATTATTAATTTGGGTTTTAATTATAATCATCAAAAATTAAACAACCCACTGTCAAATGCTTCAGTGGACCTTTTAAACAAATTGTGTTAACTATTTTTAAACCATCTGCTTTGCCAGAAAAAAAAAAACTATTTGCCTGCATTTATTTTGTTCTCTTAGTTTTGCATGACTTAGGCTCCTTAATCCCTGCAGCAATCCCATCAAAGGAAAGGATCTGTGCTGCCTTTTTATGAATGAAGAAACTGAGACCTGGTGTTCAAGTGATTGCCTAAGTTACTTATCAGACAGAAGACTGTGTCCATGTCTTCTAAGTCCAGGGTTCAATATTTTTTTTTTTTTTTTGAGACAGGGTCTTGTGTTATAGTGCAGGCTGGCCCTGAGCTCACTGTGTAGCCCAGGCAAGACTCGAATTCAGCAATCCTCCTGTCTCCGCCTCCCAAGTGCTGGGATTACAGGCGTGAGCCACCACACCCACCACTAGGGTTCAATTTTTGATGTCATATTAATAGTATTAACTTCTTCCATAAACTTCAACAGTGCTATATGAAGTCTGACCTGTAAAGACACAAATAGATCTATGTTGAGGAATTTACATGTTCTGTGCCTAGCGCCACCTGCATAATCCATGTCTATGGATCTAGTACAGAAAACACACCCATAGAGAAAGTCTTTAGTTTGACAATAAGGTATTAAGAAGTTCCTGATCACAGAGGCCATCATGCCCTAAGGACCATGGGATGCAGTAGTTAGGAATGTGGACCCTGGAATGGAATTGTTTGATGCAACAAACTGCGAGATACATGACTTTACACATATGATCTTTGTACAGTGCACATGCTGTACTGATCATAATAGTCCCCACCACAAAATGTCACCACAATGCCAATAGAACACGTTCAATAAACACTACTTATTAGAAATATTTCCACTGTCAAAGTGCAACAGTGGGGCATATAAAAATAACCACATGAAGATATACTGTCATTGATCACTTTATTTCTATTGTTTGTGCACCATCCATTTGATTTTGTCTTCAGCTACATGGTGCAGACCATAACCAAAAGACATATTTCTACGGGACAGCCAGATAGTTTCAATGGGAAAACAACACTTATAAGGACTGCAGGGAAGCACTGTGTCCAGGATAATTAGGAGCTGTGTAAAGTGGACTCTGATTCAGCAAACAAATAACTGCAAACTCTGAAATATTCTCACAGTGTTAGACACTGAGGATTCAGATATCAACCAACAACACATCCTGAATTCTGAATAAAACAGACACAAGTGCAAACATCTCTCATGCAGGCCTGAGGGGCAGAGAGCAGTCAGCTCAGCATCTGGCTTGGCTTTAGATAAAACCTTGAAGAGAGTGCTAATGAGACTAAGTGACTGCTTCTTATTACTAACAGTCTTGCTATTTGTTATGCAATGACTGGACTATGATAATCTTCCCTTATTACTATAATAAAATTTAAATGTAAGAGAAAGGGCAGAAAGATTGGTCTGTCAGCTAAAACCTAACAGGTTTGCAAATTCCCTCAGACTTGAATAATAAATATACAGTGATATGAAAACTAAATGTGATTTTTTTTAAAAAAGGATGAACATTCAGCTTACAGTTAAGAGCTCAAAATATGCCACTTCATTTTATAAACAAATTTTAAAGGCAGATGAGGCCAGAACCATGAAATATGCAAGTTATGTATCATATTTACATCACACAAAAATTAAATGTAAATGTAGTTTTGGATTTATAGCTACAGAAATCTGCTAAGTCCACACTCAAAAATCATTTGAAATAATATGATTAGAACATATTTAAAAGTATGTGGGGAAATGAGCTTATTACCTCCTTTTAAATGCATTCCTGTATCTAAAATTTCTCTTGTCAGAATGCTTACCATTTGATTCGTTTACATTCTTATCCCAGTGAAAGACATAGT
>PVIC010026818.1:0-24277 GCA_004025085.1 Thryonomys swinderianus
AAGTATTTTAAAATATTTTTCTGTTTAAGAAATAAGGCCTATAGACTTGAACACTATATAACATCACTAGCATGCTAGCATCCCAAGTGAAGGACATTCTGATATCCTGATTTCTTCAATAGACGATGCCCTGTAAGGTAATTTTAAAAGGATGGTTTCATATTAAAATAGATTAAAATCAAATTTGTTTTGGTTGGTTTTAAAGATGAAGTCTCATTATGTAGTTCAGAGCAGTCTCAAATGCACTATCAAGTCCAAAAGCTGCTCTTGAACTCAAAGTAATGTTCCTTTTACTGCTGGGTCTTTTACTTCTGTAATTACACTATGCACTACAAGGCCAGCAAGGACAATACTCATTCATTAATTCAGTCAGTCAGTCATTTATTTTATTTATGTTGGTTTTTTGAAATAGGGTCTCACTTTGTAGTTCAAACTAGGTTTGAATTTACTATGCAGCCCAGGCAAGCCTGGAACTCACAGCAATCCTCCTCCCTCTGCCTCCTGAGTGGTGGGATGACAGGTGTGAGCCACCACACCCAACAATGTGGTATGTGGTACCGGGTATGGAACTTGGAACCTTGTGCTTGCCAGGCAAACACTGAAACCACTGAGCTGAATACCCAGCCCAAGGCCAGCTTTTAATGAACTTATTTTCTAGCAAACTCCTAAGTCTAAATGTGCTCCTCCTGAACTTGTACATTGGAAATTTCATCTCCAGTGCAATAGAATTTGGGTCTGGCTCCTTTACAAAGGAGTTTAAATCATGAGGAGTCCAAATACATAGATAAATTCTGACATTGTAGAAAAGACTTGCAGACATGGGTTTCCTCTCTTTTGCTCTCCCACCCTGTGTTGACAGTGGTCATTCCTTCCTTTGCCTCGCATCTCTAGCATGTGAGGTGACACCAGGAAACCCTCTCCATACCAGACACTGGCACCCTGATCTTAGACTTCTTGGCTTATAGAACTATCAGAAATACTTCTTCTTCATGAATCATCCAGGCTGAGGTATTTATTATATCAACACACACAGAATAACAGAGAAATGTTCTATGCTTTATACTTTATTTGTTGTCAGCCTATTACTGATCTACAAACAAAATATATTAGTTAAAATGTATCTAAGTTCCTTAGTTAGATTTTGACTTGAGAAATAAATGAAAGCCAATTGAGAAAATTTTTCCAGCATATATTTGGTTATATAATTCTTGTGGATTTTCTTAGCTGACATAGTTATATATCTTCTATACTTAATAATGAAGGAGAAATTTATTTTTCTTATGAGAAACATGCTAAGATATTTGAAGGCAGTTATATTTTTTCTGAAATTTTGTTCCAGCAATTACAGCACTGTACCTGTGTGTGCATGTATGTGTGTTTGTACACAGAAAGAGAGAAACTATGTAAATGTCTAACTGCTTTTAAATAGGTGTGAGTGTATATGACTTCCCATAGTACAATTCTTTAAACTTTTTTAATACGTACAAAGCTCTAAAACAAAAAGCCCAGGGAATAAATTCTCTCTTCACACTTTTCTATAGGTTGTTCAGTCTGAATATAAGGACTTTATCCTTATTGATTCAGATTTAGTAGGAATCTGGACTGATAAAAAGAGAAGAAATGCTATGATTTATGTGGGATCTGGATGTTCTAGGTTGTTTATCTATACTTTACTGGTGCACTAATCCTTCTTGCTATGCCTGTCCCTCTGAAGAAAAGAGACAGCTGTGAAATGAGCAGTATTCTTGTAAATACTGGTGTGCGGAGCAGAAGCTGTTGTCTTTGAACCTGATCTATGAATTTTGGGATAAAATATGATAAAAGAAAGTTACCAAGGTGAAATTTTCAGTCCTGAAATCAGGAGACTGAATAGTTCCATCTTAATAAAGCTAATACTGTTTCACTGTGCTTTTCATTTGCTTTAATAACATGTTCTATGCCGGTAAAAAGTACTTGCAGGAACCAGTATGCAGAGCTTCAGTTCTGCCCATCTTTTACCATGTCAGGTGGCAACAAGAAGGCCTTTTCCAGACACCAGATGCTGGTGTTTTACACTTCCTGGCTTGGAGAACTATTGGAAAAAATTAAGGGTTAAGGCCCTATTTTCTTACAGTATTGGTTTGCAAAATGACTATATTATGTTTACACTCCTTAATTGGCAAGGGATTTCTTCAAATTTGTGACTATATCTATAAAATGGAATACTAACTGGTAGCTGTGTCCAACAATTGCTAAGATATTTTTCATTCCTAAAACACAGCTCAGGTCTAGGCCAAGTTTGCATTTTTTGCTTCCTTTTCTTTTGTTTTCTTTGGCTCTAGTACTGAAACCTTTAGAACATTTGTCATTTCTACCAATTAAAACAATATGCCTTGCTAAATTAAAAGGGCTGCTACTCCTTTAAGTATATATTTAATAATTCATACATGAAGTAGGACTTTCCTTTCCCTGATGGAATGAGCAAAATTTCATCAGAGATTGCTTTAGTGTTAAATCTAGATAATGCTTTAGGATTACAGTCTAAATCATACTAGAATAACTGCATTAGAATTACTATGATACATCATCCTAATGCACAGGCCTACAGTATAATGTTGCCGTTAGAGTAATCCAATAAAACCTGTGGGTCTCAGAACTAGAAGTGTGAAGAAAGGTCTTGAATACTGCCAGAATACAGATTGTTGGAGAGAGAGAGGAGAATTTGTGAATTTTCCATCATACAAACAGCCATTTCAAAGTACAAATGAAAATAATATTATAATCAAAAAATATCCAGAAAATAATTTTGTATCCAGGGCCATGAAATGTCCAATAATTCAAAAATTCTGAGATGCTTAAAATAAGTCATTTTGAGTTCTTGCAACTGGCTTGCATTCACCTGAATTTGAAATTCTGATTCAATATCATTAATGTATATGATCCAGCTTCTCTATACACAGGGAAAGACAGCACAGGAGGGAAAAAGTATGACATAGATTTTGGAATTAAAGATTTACTGATCCACTTTGTAACTATGTATTCATGACTACACATATATCACTCTGTGACTCTGCGTTCCTACTTATAAGATGAGGATGATAAAAAGTAAGTTGCATTGTGGTAAAAAAACATTATTTTGGGAAAGTATGTCTATAAAGTGTGTCTTCTCAATAAAGAGCATATGTTTAAAATACTAATAGGTATAACACAACACTCTTCACCTGCTTAGACATCTCTCAATATCTTACAGGCACCAGAGAGTTCACCTTTACCTTCAGAAAATTATTTGTCTATATGTAAATATGTCCCCTACCAAAAATCCCTTAAAAACTTTTGATTACATTAAAATTAGGTCATATTTGGCTCACTCTTCTTTAGACATTAACTCATCAAGTCTATTTCCTTAGGCCTAGTTTTTGAAATTCTTTCCAAAATCATTCTGAACTTTATGCTTCCTGGAGATATAATTCACACTCTCACTAAACTCCTTATATCTTTATGACCCACACTCTTCCCCAGCTTTTGCCAGAATATTTTTTCTCACTCCACTCATCCAGCTAACGTTCACTTGTCTCTCAGACTTTCATGTAGATACAAGCTAATATGGGTGCCTTCCTTCCCTTATGACCAAAGGGACTCCCCGGTTTTAGATCCCTTTGCTCTCCAGCACTCCATTTCCTCCACCATGAGATGATATAAGGATCTACTTGGTATTTTTTTCTATCATTAGACTGAAAACTCCATTAACATTCTATGAAGGATACAATGTATCAAGTTCATAGTTATATCCTCAATGATCAGAAATTTCCTTCACGTAGCATCCAGAACCAATACTTGTGGAACAAAATGTAACATAAGTTGCACAGATGTGACACTATTATTAATATTATGTGGGATGTTTGAGAATGTAATATTATTTTTGATCACTAATTGCAAATATCTACACTTTATAACATTAATGTAAAAATGTTTATATTGTGTAATAAACATTTAGTATCTACTATTTTTGCAGTTTTAAAAATTTTCTTTTTCTCCACTCATTTTAGCATATGCTATCTACATTTTTGGCTTATTAGAAACTAAAACTTTAATGCAACATTATTATAGTTTCTCTAGCAAAGACAGAAAGGCTTTGAGAGTATGAAGTTTCAAATCTATTTTTGGTTCAGTTTTTTGGGAACTTGGTTATGTGCTTCCTTGGATGGAAAAAGTAGGGAATCCATAAATCCTGGACACAACTTGAATCATGGGAATTACTAAGAGGAGAAATACAGAATAGGGAAAAAGGGCAATTTTCTATAGCATGTGGGAAATTGAGCTAAAAAATCCTAAAATATAAGTTATAGTTTTGTAGTTCTTATATCCAAACCAAAAAACAAAAACTCAGGAAACTAAGGATCAAATGCACAAAGAGACTTGAATGTAGACTATTTTACTGGGATCCTCACTCATTAACATTGAATTTAATATATTAAATGTTATTATATATTTATATTTAATGAAATCATTGCAGTGTTTAATTTATTAGCTAACCTCCTGAAAGAATTTTTAGGGCAAATCTAGCAATGTTCATTGGTCCTCTTAATAGGTGTTCTAAGTGTTACTTTTGTATTGTTTTAATCAGTGTTGCAGTCAGCAAAGATGAGCCTGATCATTTTCCAAATGTTGTTTATATGCTTTTAAGATTGTTTTTCAGGTGTGATTATTACGTGTCTGTGATCCCAGCATCGAGAAGCTGAGTAAAGAGGATCAAGAGTCTGGCCAGCAGGGGCTACATTGCCAAACAACAAAAAAATAAATTTAAATTCTTTATGTCTTGGTTTCCATTCATTTATAATTAAGAAGGTATGTCCTAATAAATAGATAATAGAAATAATACTTGGTGTCCTTAAATTTTCTGATAAGTAAATTTAGATGCAATTTCGTTTAAGAGTGGGAATTTTTCCTGGTATATCAAAAACTTGTACTGAAAGCCTATGGAATACGAAATCCATTATATCAGCACCTTGTGTTCTGTGTCTCCCCGTGAAATAATTTATCTCCCTCAGTAAGATCAGTCTGTCCTTGCTCTACATGGTCACAGTCACAATTGGAATACTAGTCTTCAGTTATATCGGTCACAACTGGTTAATCCAGGTTTGGAAACTTGACATAAATTGAAGTTGTTCCATCAAAGTTTGGCTTATTCATTTTAAAGGTTGACTTTATAATTCTTCTTTTCTGAATACTTATTTAAAGAGACAACAATTAAAGTGTTAAGAGTACTTATTGATGAATTAAATAATGGTCAACTTGGAATGCCCAGCTGTACTGTCATTGTTCTGGGCATGGAAGACACCTGATGATTGTTCCCAGTGGCATAAAGGAGAAATGGAGTGGGAGATTATATGCTTTTGATTTTCCTGGAGAGTGAACTTGGCTGTTCTCATTTTTAGAGGAGCTCAAGTCGCATTGTTGCTGAGAATGGCTGCTGTTCTCATGAAAGGAGCTTTAATCTCCACCTTGAGAATAGTTTCTTGGCTCTAGTACACATCCCTCAGCCTGGTGCCCCAGACTTTCTAGCTTCCACCATTGGGATTTGGGCCTTCTCAGTGGAGATCCTCAATATGGACTTGCATGACACACTGTTGCAAGTTCTAGGCCTTTGGCTGGACTTTTCTGAGAGTTGTCATAGGATCTAGGGCCTTGGCTGGATTCTTTGGGTTTCTAATAGTGAACAGATCTCTTTCACTCCTCTGCAATTGATATTTGGGTGAATATGATAAACATATAAATTATGTGTCCTGTATTAAATCTATTTTCATACAAACCTTGACTACAACTCACCTAGCCTCTATTAATGAAGAAATATTTTGTTTGCATGAAGAGAACAAAACCAAAATTTTTTCTGTAACTGAGTTGTATCCTCTTCAATGAATACAAAATGCTCAATTTTTATGTCACAAAGCATTTTTTTTTGTTTAACTTCAATGGACTTTGTCCACTTTGAAAATAAAAGAACAAACAAGCATTTTTAGGGTGGTTAATGCACATTATTGATGGAAGTGCAGAACTAATCTATTTAGTATAAACATGTTTCAGTCCTGGGCCCCAAACTTTCATTTTGATAGTTTTATAACCAGCAATTACAAAGGCCAATTTGTAGTGCATAAACAATAATTTTTGCATGTAAAAAATGGTAGAAAATTCCTTCTAAAAAGCTACAGAGTGTATGTAGTATTCTTTTATTAGAAAAATTTAGCTGACAAATTAAATATGTATTTACCAATAATTTTCATGCACAGACCCTGTGGAGTGTGACCAAAGATAAATGTTTTATAATCAAGCTATCCTGAGAAATAAATCTTTTCCTAAACATAGTAGTCCATAACTGTAATCCCAACACTCAGGAGACTGAGGCAGAATGATTGACAGAGGTTTGAGTCTGACTTGAGCTACATAATGAATTTAAGGAGAACCTGATCTATCCAATGAGATCCTATGTCAAAAAACCAAACCAAATCAAAACAAACAAAAAAAACCCCACAACTCTTTGTTGCTGTTATGACTTGCATCTAATGTCCCTCCAAGGCCTCATTTATTAACTCATAACTGAAAGTTTCATGAGGTAGCTGGACTTACATTGTATAATGCTGGGGCTAACCTGTATGACACTGAGATAAAGGATGTGGGGATATCCAGATAGTCCGGTGATCGGTTTAGCAGAGTCCTTTGTATGGATAATGCAAGAGCCCACACTGGCTGTAGGCAGCATCACACAAAAGGGAGGTAATATGCAAGGAACAAAAGTGAGAGGCAGTTGCTTCTGCTCCGTTATCTCCTGCCCTCTTGCCGTGGACTGTTTTTCCTCTGCATTCCCCTTAACTGGACCACCTTGCCATGGAGCAAGCTGACTACACATTGAAACCTCTACAAACTGTGATCCAAGATAAACCTTCCCTCATCTAACTTTTAACGTTGAGTATTTTGTCTGCCAACAAGAAAAGTAACTTACACAACTTTCAACCAAAACTTTACTCTAAAAAATAACTAATAGCAGTTTTTGCAGTCTTCAAACATCTACAATACAAGCTGTTTTGTTAGTATTTTCACCCTCCCTACTTAAAATATTCCGTTCATCTTTAAGAGTAAGTTTTCTATTCACAGCTTGTTCAATACTTTTATTCTCATCATTTTTATTCATCGGTTTATTGTTGAAAGTATCAGTTGAGTATTCAGTTCTCATCACTCAAACATGCACACTGCTGCATGTATAATAAGTATGCACTGACTGCTAACATGTTGATTTACAAACATCTTTCGTAGTCCCCAGGTAATCACAGAAAGCATCCCCCTTCATGCCTCTGCCCTTTCATTCCTCATTACTTAATGGATAAAACAGATTGATCTGTTGTCTGACAATTTGTCATCCTCCACAGCCTGCTGATGTCAATCAGGTCTGGGAGACAGACATTCATCAGAACAACCTGGACCCTGTCATTAAAAGTGGACGTGTGTTTCCTGTAAAGCTGATCTGAGATCAGTGCACTCACAAGGAAGGCAGCAGGCAGCACACTCTGGAAGGCCACTTGAAGGGAACTACTAGCATTTGAAGGATGGTACCATCATTTCAAATACATGATGTGTCTCTTTTAGATGCAAAAAACAGGAGAGAAAAGGAAGAGGAGGAAAATAAGTAATGTCTGAAAATTGTACAGTAAAAAAAAAAAATTCCCAGTGCTTAGGGTTAAAATATATCATTACTAGTGTTAAATGCAGAAGTGAATTAGTTGTTTCTACATAGTGTATAAATATTCAAATTTTCCTAATAAAAGATATCTTAGAAGCTATCATTGCAAAAGTATGCTTTTTATTAGCATGAGAGGCCCAGCAAAACTTCAGAGAAAACATGAGGGGGGAAAATGAATTAAAATATTTAAAATTCATTTGTTTCAGAATAGAGATGATAACAATTAATATTTAAAATTATCTGGCTAAAAATGTGAAATATCTGCATTTGTGCATTGCCTAGATCTCAGAATAGAGTTCTGGAGAAATCAATTTTTTATTGAGGTTACAATTACTTGGAAATTCCAATATTGCTATGAAAATTATTGTTTCTCTTAAACTACATTTGAAATATGTTTATTGAATTGATTATACATTTTCATATTGTGGCAGTTTCTCTAATAATGAAATATTGCTCTCCAGATTTTGGTATCCTGTTTATGATGAAAACATCAATGAGAAGATAAATTGAAGGATACTACCCTATCATTGAGCTGATGATTCATTATTTAAACTGTATTTTATGTATATGCTTCTTAATGATATGACTTATTGAGCATTTTAAAAATGTAACTGCAGTGGAACCTTAAGTACATTATTCAGTACATCAATTTACACCTCATTAATGAAAAATAAAGACTGAAAAATATTTGTTATCTTCATTTATCTATATAGTCATTCCATCTGACATCCACTGGGTCAGTAAATAACCACCTGCCCTCTGACAGCTACACACAATAACAGAACCTGAATGAAGAGTCGTGAATGACAAGCACAAGTTCTCCTTGACTTGATGGGATTATATATCTAGTAATTGAACTAAAGTCTAAACAAGTTCTCACAAATATATTATTACATTTTGAGAAGTGTGGTGAAGTAAAAGGGGGCAGAAGAAGCAAACATAGTTTGAAGACTCAAAACTACTTCAGTATATCAGATTAATCATCTTTGGGATTTAATAAAGGAAATGAAGAAGAAATTAAGTTCCATCATATAAACAACAAGAGAGACTACTCCAGGGATGGGAAACACTACCTTTTGAAGGGCTTAAAGCTTGGTCAGCATAAAGTATATGAGGGAGGAGTTGTTCAGGAAGACACTGGAGAATCTGGAAGATGAAGGATATGTATCATTATTTGTGTGTGATGGAAATCAATAAATCTGTTAAACAAGCAAATGCCTAGATCTCTCTCATACAAATGTTCATACATACATTTCTTTCTTTCTTTTTTTTTGAGACAGGATCTCACTTTGTAGTTCAGGCTGGCCCTGAGCTCACTATGTAGCCCAGGCAAGCCTCAAACTCAGCAATCCTCCTTCCTCTGCCTCCCAACTGCTGGGATTACAGGCGTGAGCCACTACAGCCTGGCACTGTGGTATGTGGTGTTGATGGCTGGTGGGCGTGAGTCACCATGCCCAGCATTGTATGTGGTTACTGGAGACTGAAATCAGGACCTTGCGCCTGCAAGGCAGGTGCCGGAACCACTGAGCTAAATCTCTGGCCCAAATACATACATTTCTCATAGGCTTGTTAGTATACTCCTTTATCAGCTTTAAAACCTTATAAAACTACAACAGTGCTAACATGACAAAAAATTTCCATATCTTGTAGAAAAAGTACCACACAGATAAATAAAAATCATGGTAAAGATGCCTGTTGCATCTAATGAATTTAGAGATGAATATTTATCCTTACATATCTCGCATTCATTTTAAAGTAAATATATTCCACACTGAGCTGATATTCTTCCCCAAAATTTTTATCTTTCAAATGTTAGGAATCTGCATTTAACTGTGTTCATGTGATTACACAGACCAAGTGTCAGTGGTATCCTGTGATAGAGTGATTACCCACACATACACACACACACATTCACGTGTGCACGGGCACTGATACACATATTGGTTTTCATCTAAACTCCCTCCCCAAGCAGGCCATAGAAATTTAGGAAGGCATAGAATTTATAATCTACCTTTTCTTCTGTTCTGGGTCTTGTAATAAAAGAACTATGATGAGATCTTGATTTCAGAAGGGCCCTTACCTTTAGCAGGCACTTAGGAATGTTATGCACAAGAGCCATCTGGAAAGATAGGCCATGCAGAGTTCCATCTCTTTTCTCTGGGCATTCACTTGTTCCCTTTTCATCCAATCACATTTCACCATAGTTGCCCCCAAACCTGGTCATGAAGCAATATCTATATGCTGGGGTCTGTTAACACCCAAAAGGATAGGATGACAGAGTATGTGGAGTTTCTTGGAGGGTGTCAGTGTCCTCCAAGTAGTGTCCCCACCTACAGCCTTTCCTATGAATTTCTTCATCTAGACCCCTTGAAACATTCTTGATAATAAACCGGAAATATAAATATTTCTCTGAGTTCTGTCAGCCACGCAAGGAAATTAACTGAACTAAAGGAGGGACTATGGGGATGCCATTTATAGGGAACTGATCAGAAACACAAGTAAAACAACCTGAGTTTATAATGTGTGAGATCTGCCTTACTTGTCAAGAATGTCCTCTCTTCTCTCAACTTATTAGAAGTCACAGTCCTCTCCCATATGAATAACATCTTTATGATACATTTGTCTCCTGGAAATTCATTTCTAAATTAACTAACCCAAGGTAAAATCAACATTGCTAATGAAAATCTACCTTATCCTATGACAGATCTTGCTCCTAGAATGAAAGCCAGCATCCATCTTTTGATGTATTCCCTTTGCTGACTTACTATGATTTTTTTTTTTTTTGGTGAGGTTTTACAGAGCACACTAGTAGGTGACAAATAAAAGTACAGATACATGAAAGTACTGATCGTTAAGCCTTCTGTGCAGTTTGGTTGGGACCAAACAGCTATAGCCTCAGACCAGGTTCTCCTTTCTACAGGTATTTTTATCTGTCTTCCCCAGGACTATGAGAAAAGAATTAGAAGAACTCATTTCACAGTGAGTTGGGTAACTCTTTTATTAATCTGCAAAGGGAAAAAAATCAACTAATATTTTCATCATTCTCATCCTCTCTCAAAGCCAATTTTTCTTCATTTTTAAAAATATTTTTATTTTTTTCTACTGTGATATAGGTACATTATACAGATCTTGATCACACTCAACATTGAGAATTTGTACCAATATATGACATGACAATTCTAATTTTTCCCATTCTCCTATGACTTTTTTTTAGAATTCAGAGATCAACAGCAGCATCACTCCTTCATCCTTTTCTCATCAGGTATAATTCATTAATAAAATAATTAACCCTAATTACACCCAAATCTCTGCTGTCATTTTGTCCACAATTGTAGCTGAACATAGGCAGAGATCAAATGTATAACTTTAATGACAAGACCCATTTTAAATTTTAAAAGAACATTGTATTTCTCTAGATTTCCAAAATTTATCTTTCTCCTTGACATAACTATTCTACACCTTTTCTTTTCAAACACTCAAGTCCTCTTTGCCCTCTTCATTCTTACTTGACAAATTTTCTTCCAATGTCATGGAATAACTAGAAGCAAAATGCCCTCTTTTGCCCTCCCAATGTAATGTCTACCATCTTCTCCATATCTGTTCCCGTGTAATCTAATTTTACTTCACATTTTTCATCCGCCAGTCCCTGCCATTCACCTTATCAGAGTTCATCTACCCAATGATTCTTCTGTTTTGAATCTTTTATTGATCTCCTTTTCTACATTATTCTCATCTGGATATAAAATGTTTAATACAACCTGATTGAAACACCAATGACACCATAAAGAAAAACAATCACAACAAAAAAATGCTACTGTGGGTTTCTCATCATCCCACAAGTGTTAGTGAATTTCCCTTCTCCGATTAACATGAACACTTACTAATCTTGTTTAGGCCACTAATTCAAACTTTTTTATTCAAATTTTTCATGCCCCATTATTTCTTAAGCCTAATTACGTCAATGTTCATCTCCATTGCTATTTAAACAATTTCTATCCTGGGGCTGGGGATTTAGCTTAAGTGATACCATGCCAACCTTGGATGCACAAGGGCCTGAGTTCGATCCCCAGTACTGAAAAAAAAAATCCATCCTTGATCCCAAAATATTCCAAACTCAGTAGTTTTCAACCTTAATTTTATTAAGTCTTAGAATCTTGAAGATCTTGACACTTGAATTCTTTTGTTTGTTCCTGTTGAGCAAAGAGACTTCAAAATACCGATTTGTTCAAAACTTAATTCTTCTGTTTTCATCACTACCCATGGATACTTGCAGAATTGTCCAAAATCAAGGTTTAGGGAACAACGCCCAATATTTTGATTTCAGGATGTAAGTCTTGTTACATAATTCCAGGCTTCTACAATCAACTCTGAATTCTGTATATTTGAAAGACTAATTGTCTTTTCAAATTTACCATAACCAAAATGGCATCTCTTTTTCCAGCCTCACAGTCTCATCATACTCAGTGCTCTTGTAATCTTTACAACTGCAGGAGATGAAGCTTCTGTTCTCCCATTTTCTAACCCCAAAGAACTTGGTGGCTTCTCTAATTCTGTTTTTCCATAATAGGTATGCATTTTCTCGATCTGTCATCTGGTTTTACCTTCAAGTTATAGTGTTATTGTATCTCAACATACACTGCTACAACCAGGTCCAAGGTACATCATCTTTCCCTAATTATTCTATTGGTCCTCTTTCTTCATTTCCTGTTTTCATTATTTTACTGTATAGTTAAATTTCCACGTAGTAGAGTAACTTTTTTAATTCCATAATTATTATTAATCATTCTTATTTTTATTTAGGTTTTTATTGTAATATAGGTACATTTTATATAGACATTATGATCACACTCATCATTGAGAATTTGTACCAGTATATGACAAAACTTAATTCTCATTTTTCCCATTGCCCTCCCTTCCCTACCACCGTGCCCTTAAGTATATGAGTTTGTATCCCCTTTTTATTACCCTCACAAATTTTTTCTTTGCCCTTGTTACTTACCCTACAACCCATTTTCCTTAGGATATTTTCTATTTTACAGCGTCTATCAGACATTGTAAGACTTATTTACATTATCAGCTTCTCATACCAGAAAAAAGATGTGGTATTTACACATCTGTGACCTATTTATTTCACTTATGAGTATGACTGGATAAAGAAGATGTTTGGTTTAAAAAAAAATAAAATAGAATACTGGTTTTGAAACTACATACGATTTTGACACCATAACTACAATATTTCAATATTGTCCATGAGAAACATTGATTTTCTTATCACAATTCAGTAACCCCTTCTATCATTTTTTCCATTTTAAATTACGTTACCCATTTTTCCTCCGATCCACTTATTCTAGCCGCTTTATTCTCTTTCCTATTTCTGGAATACAATATTTGTGTTCTCACTTCAGAACCTCAGTATTTGCTTGTCTTTTTGCCTGGAGCTTCTTCCCTAAAATGCCTTGCATTTATTTATCTTGGTTCTTTCAAATACCCCCCATTAGAGAGGACATCTATAGTCATTTTTTTATGAAAACTGCACTACTACCACTAACTCTATATTTTTCATAGTACGGGTATATTATAGCTTATTTAATTTTCCCCAAACTTTCTCAATTCATAACGTAAAATCTTTATTTTTTGAGACAGGGTTTCGCTTTGTAGTTCAGGCTGGCCCTGAGGTCATTATGTAGGCCAGGCAAACCTGGAATTCAGCAATCCTCCTGCCTCTGCCTCCCAAATGCTGGGATTACAGGCCTGACAGACCACGCCCATTGTGGGGTGTGGTATTGATTGCTGGTGGGTGTGAGTCACCACGCACAATATCATATCATTGTATGTGGTTACTGGGATTGAACCAGGGACCTTGTGCTTGCTAGGCAGGCAGCAGAACCACTGAGCTAAATCTCCAGCCCAAACGTTAAATTTTTAAGTTTTGCAATTTGTACTATTTGTTTCCATATTTTTGCCACCTTGAAGAACCTCTGCCAAGCAGTAGGAACTGACCAAACATTTGGTAAATGATTTCAGGTGTCCAGTGGGTAAAGACATTTACTTTTAGCCTAGTTCTCCCAGTTTTTCCCTCTCATTCCCAGTACTTTAGCTGCATTGACCCTCCCCCTACCCAGTCACACACACTTTCATATTTAGTTTCTTGAATATTCCCATCTCTTTCAAGATCCAGGGATTTTCATGTTCTAATCATTTATCCTAGAGCATTCTTTTTTTCTGTCCTTATTTAACCAATCTACTGATTCTTCTATCTCAGTTAAATATCTTCCCATCCTTTATACTCCAGTCTGATTCCCTTATTTCATCCTAAGTTGCTATTTATCTTGATTTTGTTTGTCAGTGTTATATTTTATTTTTATTTATTTATTATTAAATTTATTTATTTATTTGTTTGTTTGTTTGTTTGTTTATTTATTTATTTATTTATTTATTTATTTATTTATTTATTTATTTATTTATTTGAGACAGGGTCTCGCTTTGTAGTTCAGGCTGGCCCTGAGCTCACTATGGTGCCCAGGCAAGTAGCCGTGAACTCAGCAATCCTCCTGTCTCTGCCTCCAGAGTGCTGGGATTACAGGCGTGAGCCACCACATCTGGCATTGTGGTATGCGGTGTTGATTGCTGGTGGGCATGAGTCTCCACGCTCAGCATTATATGTGGTTACCGGGGATCGAACTCAGGTCCTTGCGCTTGCGAAGCAGGTGTCGGAGCCACTGAGCTAACCCTCCAGCCCTGTCAGTGTTATATTTGCATTAGATCTTCTATACTAGACTGTCATACCAGATAAGATTTTAGAAGGTTGACAGTAGGGACATCAAGATTTCTCTTCTAAAAAGTTGTCTCTGATTTTTCCTTAACATCTTATGGGTTCTTTCCTTTAATTTCATTTGACATAATTCCTTAGCAATATTTTTTTTTTACAGAGACTAAAATTTTCACTTATTACCACTTTACATTCACTTTTACACAGAATGTTTCCACATTTGTTCTCCTTGTCATGTTATCAGTTGAAGATTTTTTTCTTCTCTTTTTGTCCTGGAGATTGGACTCAGGCCCTTGTGCTTCCAACGTAGGCTTGGTACCACTTGAGCTAAATCCCCAGCCCTCAGTTGAAGATTTTCGACAGTCCTCACCTTTCATATCTACAAGGTAGCGCCACTGACCCTTGTTACTTAACTGGTTAATTTAGTTTTGCTGTGATGAATTCTGCATTTAGACCTTTGTCTATCTCTGGAGGTTGTGTGGGACTGCTATGGAGTTGGGAGGGGTTCACCCACCTACATTGTCTAAGCCTCTGTTTATTTTCCTCCCTCCCTTTGTGTCATCAGCTCCTCTCTATAGTGGAATGAAAACAATGAGTACCTGTAAACTTGTGGATAGTGTCATACATACAAGATGTTAACTGTTCTGTGTACACCTTTACATCCAACAAGGCTTTCCATGTCCTTATTTATTTACTCATTCTACTATCAGAGATCAAACTTCCAGGTGGATATACAGATCTTCCAGGTAAATTTATCAACTAAGACTGTACTGTTTCCTCCATAACAGGACAGATGAAAGTGAGAAAGTGATATATTTTAAGATATATATATATATATATATATATATATATATATATATATATATATATACACAATTTTCATAACTCATTTGATTGATTTTCTTGCTTGATTAGAATTCCAATGAAAACACAACCATTTTGAAATGCCTCAGCAAAGCAATGCCTCAGAAAGAAATTTTATAAAATTAAACATCTAAGTGGTAGAAGATAAGTCATCTATTTGATAGACTTATTAGGTGGGTTCTTAAATCAGACACTTCAGAACAGTTGGTCATTGTGTGTCATTCTTTAGTCAGCTGGATCATGATTAAACTAATTGTCATTCTGTTCAGTCCTTTTGTTTGTTTGTTTTTACCACTCAAAAAGGACTCATCAACACCCCACAGCAGAGAGGGCACTAGCAGGTGACTTACAGGGGTTTATACCTTGTTTATACCAGTCACGGTGTGTTGTTCTTTCTTTCTGATTCCTGCGTGGTATGGCTGGCATATTCTGATACAGTCCCAACTTTGATGTTACCTAGTGTGACGCTACATATAAAGTCCAAAACTGTGCTTCTGTGCCCTCAAAGTATTTGTATGCTTTCATTAATACTTTATTGTAACTTCCACAGAGCTGTTTATGTTGTCTATGAACTCTTTAAAATAGCAACACATTTGCACCATTTTTTAATAACTGAAATCTAATGTAATACATAAAAATATCTGCTGAGTGAATGAGGGATCCTGTTTTGGAATACTAATACTATTACCACTAATAATAACAAAGTTAGTTAATTTACTAATATACTCTTTCCACTTTCTTCAGAAAACAGACTACAGGAAATTACTGAAAATGCATGATCTATTTCCATTCCTAATCTGATGATTACTCAAATGAGCTTAATATATATCTTCTTAATATATATCTTCAAGTAAAGCTAAGTAGGTGTAAGATAGTACTCAAGTGAATAAAAATCAAAATGCTGAATAATAATGTGAATCATGAAAATATGTGAGTGTTTGTGAACTGCAAACATACTTAGCAAAATCAGAAGGAAATCTCATCATTCAGAATATAACTTGTTAAAAATACATGATTACCATTTGGATTAAGCATATAAAAATGAATATTTTAGTACAATTCATAAATTATATGTCTAAATAAAGAAAATGTAAAAGTGCACATGGAAGCTAGCACTATTATTCCCATAGTTCTTCATAGCAGCAATAGTACACTCACAATTTGTCTCTTGGGCTCTCTGTGAGTAACTTAAATTTATAATAGAGAAACAACAAAATTAGTACTGGAGAAAAATACATTTCTATTTGTTTAACATGGTTGTTAAAATGTTTGCTTTTATTTCCAATCTGTCTTAAGTGCATTTAAAACTAGAAAGAGAACATGCAATATGCATAGATTCATATAGAAATATTATATTTGACTTTGTATTGTATTGTATTTGACTTTGGTTCTTAAAATCATTTTCCCTTTACTGGTTTCTTTTTGATCCTATGAAAGGGATAGTTAAAGGCATATTGGTATCTCATAATGTAAATTAAAATCATGATATTTTCGGCAATTAGATAATACAATGCCCTTGATTGAGCTGATAATTTGGCAAGTTTTTATTTTAAAAAATTTAGTATAGCACATTAGAATTTTAAAATATTTCAAAGAAGATAAATAACATCCAGATGAGAGTTATTCTCCTGCTTTGCAAGAAAACATAGTATGTGTTTCATAACAATTGATTGTTTTCCTGTGGGATGCCCTTGATTTCAGTGTTATTGTTCAGGCTCTTGATACTCATCCATGAGATGTTGCTAGGAAAGAATCTCACCTCATCATATAGTCACCAAGAAATAAAAAATTCTGCACATTATACATTATTTATATACTTAAAGTGATCATTTTCACTTGAAGAACTAGTCTCCTCCTACTACTTTCAAAATCAAGAATCTAACAGGTGTGCTGGCTCAAATCTGTAATCCCAGCCCTCGGGAAGCAGAGGCAGGAGGATTGCTCAGAGTTTGGGCCTTGCCTGGGCTATATAGTGAGCTCAGTGCCAGCCTAAATTACAAAGTGAGACACTGAAAAAAAAAAAAAGATGGAAGGAACATTCTGGAATTTTAAAAAAAAATTGTCTTCTTAAATATGAAGAAGACTATAAAAACAAAATCAAATTTGCCCTTTCCAAACTCACTTTGTTAGTTTGTGTTTTTAAATACATATTCTATTTTTTGCTAGTTTTTGGAGTATGTGTTGATTTTTTTTAAAAAAATGACAAACCACAGCACAGCAAATTATTGCCCATTATTTCAGCCATTTTTTCCATGTACACAAAAAAACTATTTTAGAAGTTTTGTTTCTTTAAACTTTAATTTAAAAAAACAGTTATTCAAATGTCTATAGACAACCTTTGTGTCCCAGTCAATAGGTTTACCAACTTTTCTGGATCTCACGGGTGCCTACACTGCACACTCCCAGATGAAAGCTAAGCCAGTAATTCCTGGCACAGAGTTAGTGTGATGTTTACATTCAGAATGCATAAGCAATGAGAAATTCAGTTTATCTTTGAGTCCTTGAAAATTTCATTATATATAACACAGATACTTCACAAAACTTTCCGGTAGTATTACTTACAGAGGATTAAAACAATTATTAGATTGCCAAATACTTATTACATATCTTTTTATCATAACTGAGTATGCATGAAAGTGAAAAACACTATTCTAGGAGCTCATTGTATCATGTAATAATTACCTAGCTCATGAAAAAATGATAGCAAATAAAATTTCAAAGTCGAGACCCACAATTTTTTTGTCCTCTGCAGTAACACAGAAATGTTATTTTTTAATAGAATTATTTATTGGCATGTTTTACATACAGTTCACAATCACATTCAACATTGGGGAATTTGTTCCAGTATATGACAGAGGTGTTAATTCTCTTTTTTATCCATGTCCCTACCCACTCACACCCCCACCCCTTATATATATGCTATTTCTGTTTCATTCATTTAAGTGCAAATGGACACACCTTGAGGACACACTAATAAGTGAAATAAATAGATCATAGATATGTAAATACAGTATTTTTCTCTGGTATGAGAACCTGTAGATGTAAATGAATTCTATATCTATCTGTATGATAAATTTTGTAAAACAGGAACTATTCAAAGAGAACAGAAATGTCATTCTTTCTTAATTACTGAGCCCACTGAACACTGTATAATTGTTAAAGTATATGAAAATATACAATGAAGCCAACTTCATATTATTTAGATATATATAATATTTAAACAGTATGAACATATGCTTGTGTATGTATACAAAATGACAGAAAAAATTCTTTTTTATTTGCAAATCTGTGAACACTCAAGAAAGAATAGAAATTTTATGCCACTGATAAAACACTTGTTAAAAAGTTAAATTTCAGTTATCTGGACTCTTAGTATCTTTCTTCAATTTGAATCTACCTTCTACATTTCTTTAGTGTTTGTGTAATTACAGGAAAGGATCAAGATGGAAAGCAGCTCCCTAGAAGAGATTATTTGAGAGACTATTTGGGAGATTAAGGAGACTGTTCTAATGAGTAGTGTGGGCAGAAACACATTTATACAAAATCAGTAAGCTGGGGGGTCACAAGAGCTGATGAATAAAAGAGAAAATAGATTTAAAAAGTGAAGAAAATGGAGATTCAAGAACATGTGTCATAGTAACATGAGATAAAAATGTGATTCTTATGAATTTTCACTATGGTGTGTAGGGATCTGTGTGTGTGTGTGTGTGTGTGTGTGTGTGGCTAAACATTATAGATTTCCATAAGTCAGAATAAATATCCTTAATATCTACTGTTATCTGCTATATTTTTTTATTTTCTCCACTTTTACAGATTTTTTCTTTTGACACTCTTTCCTTGCCTTTCCTTTTTCCAGTTATCATGCATTTTGTACATTCTATTTTTATCGTAATTAACACTAATGTTGAATATCACTTTCTTGAAAATGAGATTTAAAATTAAACCATTAAATTAAGGGGTATAAAAAATTGTGGCTCTTCACTCTTTCAAACCTCCACGTTTGCAGACCTTAATTTCATGGCATGCACCACAGCTGTTCCATTGATATTGGCAGTGATTGATAATAAGGGGGATGGGAGTAATTAAAGAGCATATGATGTGTTTGTTTGCATCTTGAATGACTGCTATAGAGTAGATGCAATCAAAGGCATGGTACATTAAATAAATCAAATAGTCCCATAAATCAACACAACCTTCCCAAAATGAGCAGCGGGAGCTTGCGAGGCAGGAGAACTTCACATCAGGCTGGAGGCAAGCTGTTACCTCCAGGGTGCAGGCATCAGAAGCCGAGCCTACAGTATCATGAAATCGCAAGAAAATATTCCAAGGGAAAAGGGGTTTAGGGATAAGTAAAGAAGGGAAAGACAAAATTGGGGTTGGAGGGTGGGGAGGGGAGTGGAAAAAATGGGAATTAAGTCATGTCAAATACTGGTATATATTCTCGACGATTGTGATCATAGTGTGTATATAAAATGTATCAATCAAATCAACTTAAAAAAAAGTAGAGCTTAGAACCAGAGAAGACCGGCTTTTTGTACAACCCAGAATCAGTAGGATTATTTCAGTATAAGGACCCTACTTTAACATTTGGGCAGGAATGTAAGGTTTGTGAGCTTTGTTTAGGTTCATTGTCACATTCTCCTTTCCCATGAATTTTGTGAAATGTTTAAAATGCGAACAATAGGGCCGGAGATTTAGCTCAGTGGTTCCGGGGCCTGCCTCGCAAGCGCAAGGTCCTGAGTTTGATCCCAGTAACCATATAGAATGCTGGGCGTGGAGACTCATGCCCACCAGCAGTCAATACCACACACCACAGTTACGGGCGTGGTGGCTCACTCCTGTAATCCCAGCACTTGGGAGGTAGAGACAGGAGGATTGCTGAGTTCGCGGTGGCTTGCCTGGGCTACATAGTGAGCTCAGGGCCAGCCTGAACTACAAAGCAAGACCCTGACTCAAAAAAAAAAAAAAGTGAACAATAAACCTTCATCCAGGAGAACTCCCTCTTGTCACATAGCTAGGAAGAACTGCCCTGTGCCTTCTCCGTATTTCATACTCTTTTCTCTACTCGGAGCATTTCAGAAAGGATAATGCTTCTCTCATTTCAACAGCACGACTGTTTGTGAGCATTCGTGTTGATTCTCTTATGAACCGGTGATTCAAGGAATGATGTAGTAACACATGCTGCCAGTTTAGACAATTTACAAGAAAATGTGTTAAGTAGATTCAGATCATAACCACTGGTATCAGTTAAAAAAATATGACTAAAGACAAACCAAAATGAGATAAAAAAGGTATAATTTATAATATAAAATTACAGTGAAGGTAACATGATTGCAATAAGGTTGTAAGATTGCCAGTCAAGATGAAGGACTCCTATAAATGCAACAGTAAAAGTCATTTCAAAATAAAATTTGGCTGTATGATAAATATTTTAAAGTAATGGTTTTAGAATATATTTTAAAATGAGTGAGCTAAGAGTTTTGCTAGACTCTAATCTATTTCCCGTAAATATAATCACTGCTTTACTGTAGTATAACTAGGGTGTGATTGCAGAATCGCCATGCAGTTTACATTCCATGCTTCCAATTCATACTCAAGGGACCACCTGAAAATTGTGATTAGAGATAGTTAATATCAGTAGAAAAATATTTTTCACATTGAATTCGTCACCAATCATATAACTCATCAAGGTTCTGAAATAAAAGGATAAATAAGCTCTGAATGAACTCTATTTTTAGAGTAACTTTGGGTTTACAATAAAATCTATAGGTAGACACAGTGATTTCTTCCATAAGTCCTGCTGCTCACAACCTTCTCCTCGGTCTACAGCCCACCACAGCAGGTCCCTAGTTCAGTCTGTGGAACTCCGTGCACAGATGCGTCATCATCACAAAGTCCACATATTATATTAATGTTGACTCTCAAGGTTTGGGAGCTTTGAGTGACACAATTAAATAATACGCAAACCATAGTAACATGCATCCATCATTATAATGCTGTAAAGATATAATATACCTGGAGAGTCATTTTACTGGCCTGAAAACCTCTTGTGTCTGATTCATTTCACTTAACATATGGCCTTAAGTTCTATTCATTTTCTACATATGATACAGGTTTATTCTTCTTTTAGAAGAATTATACACTTTTGAGTGTAAAGGCCATATTTTCTTTACCCATTCATTTGCTGATAGACATGTAGGCCCCTCCTAAGATTTAGCTCTTATGAATTGTGCTATTATAAACATAAGTATGTATGTATCACTGTGATATGACCATAATGATAAGCAAAATGAATTAGGCAGCAAAGTTTAAATATTGCATGGTTACTCATATATGAGGAACACAAAAGATAAATAATGAACAAAATAAAACGGAATAGGAAATAGAGAGAAAGGCCCTTGCAAATGGAAAAGGGACCAAGAAGTTGAGGGAAGGGTAAGATGAAAAAGAATTGAGTTCTGTTATATGACATCCCACCAAAGATGTTAATATCTTGTACTGCAAACATGTACCACTCTAAACATGTGCTAATCTAAATTTTAAAAAGCAGACTTTCTGTCTTGATTTCTGTCTTTTCTCATCCCTTACTCCTAGTAATCACTGGTTAGTGTCTACACAGTTTACATTTCTCATCATGTTCCATAATTAGAATCACATATAGCCTTTTTTAGATAGCTTCTTTCATTCATAATATGCATATAAGTTTTTTTTCCCCTGAGGTATGATCAAAGCATATGATGAATGTGTAAATTTTCAAATGTAGTACAGTAAAAGACTTGTCATTAATCCCACACAGAATTGTCCCCCTTATTTTGAACATGCCTGTTCCATAGTTACTGCTTCCTTCTGACACCATCCTAGAGGTTCTCTTTTTTGTCTTTCTGAGGCATGGTAAACATACAATAAATGCTAGTACAGAATTCTCTTGAATAGAAAGACAGGCTTATCAGTGAGCCTTCTTCCATTTTATTCATGGTCGGGCACTGTCCAATTTTTGGCTTTTTCTTACAATCAAACAACCCTGAAAGGTAAACATTTTTAGACATTTCAGGACACTGAGACTGCCAGACAGCACAGCTTCCAGAAATGCTGCAGAAAGTGAGACAAATGAGGGGACAGGATCGGACATTTAGCTCAGTGGTTCCAGAGCCTGCCTCACAAGCGCAAGGTCCTGAGTTCAATCCCTGTAACCACATACAATGCTGGGCATGGTGACTCATGCCCACCAGCTATCAATACCAAATACCATAGTGCTGGGTGTGGTGGCTCATGCCTGTAATCCCAGCACTTGGGAGGCAAAGACAGGAGGATTGCTGAGTTGGAGGTTTGCATGGGCTACACAGTGAGCACAGGGCCAGCCTGAACTACAAAACGAGAATTTATCTCAAAAAAAAAAAAAATGAAGGGACAGAAAGTTTAAGGCAGGAAGGGTTTCGAGCAGAATTAATGGGAATGTGGATTTTACTGTAACAAATATTTTTTAAACACTCACTACATGTTTTGGTTGCTCTTTGTCACTGCTCCTAGACAGTGTGTTAATAACAGTGTATTAGATGATCACTTCTAGAGCTAAAGCTTACACTACTGGAGTAAACTGCCAAGTCACTATAACCAGAAAAGGTTAACACTTTGAATCAATTCATTTGAATCAATCATTGAGGTGGTTTTGAAAGTGCATCTAAAGACACTTGCACATGAACAACGTTTCATTCATTTATGTGCAAATGGATACACTCTGAAGACACACTAAGTGAGGTAAATAGATCACAGATATGTAAATATCATATCTTTTCTATGGTATGAGAACCTGTAGATGTAAATGAGTTCTAAAATGTATGATAGATTTTGTGAAATAGGGAATATTCAAAGGAAATGTGGTACAGGAAAGTAATGTGGGGAAAGGATAAATATGATTTAGAAACAAAAAGAAAGAACGTGTATAAGGGGTGTGATTGTGGGTGGGTAGGGATATGAATAAAAATGAGAATTAAATTGTGTAATACTGGTACAAATTACCCATTGTTGAGTGTGATTGTGAGCTACTTATAGAATGTACCAAGAAAGACTTCAATTTATCCAGCAGCTATGGGCACCCCGTGCCGTGTTTCCAGCGCAATGAGGAAACAGCGGCGGGCGGACCGGACCCAGCAGCTGCGGGCCCCGCCGTGCCCTGTTTTCGGGAGGACTGAGGGAACAGCCGCAGGCGGACCAGACCCAGCAGATGAGGCCCCGCCGTGCCTTGCCTCCGGTGGACTGAGGGAGCAGCACGTGGACCCGGCTGCAGGGTGCAGTCCATTTCCAGGGGACTGAAGGCCGCCCACCAGCCCACTGTATCCCGGAGCTGTGCAGTGAGGAGTCATAGAGGTAACTCATGAGCTCAAAGTATCCAGTATAGAATCTAACAAACCTTTTTATCTTATTTACTGTGTTTAATACTGATATTGACATTTATTGTATTATGGTAACAAACATGATGTGATTGTTCTGCTCAAATACCTACCATGAGGTGTCAGGAGTGAGAACTCTCAAGGGTTATTACAGATTCAAGGAGGACCCTCCAGGAAAGTGATGCATCGAAAGGGCCCCAGATAATAGAAAGAGACCTGCAACAAACATTGTCCTGTCATCAGTCAAAGAAGAGCATTAAAAACAATGAAAGAGTAGAAATGGGAAAATACACAAAAAAACAGACACAAAGATCACCACCACAGGGAAATTCAGAGAAAAGGGAAATAGAGCAAACTGAAACTCAAACACCAGGACTCTTGGAGATGGTAACTAAAGCAGATCTAGTAAAATGGAAATCAGAACTCATCTCTGAGATCAAAACAGAGATACTGTCCTCAGTGAAAGACTTCATTAAAGAAGAGATCAGTGAGATGATTGAATCCAAGTTAGCAGAAGCAATGGAACCTTTTAAACAGCTTCAAGCAGAA
>PVIC010026819.1:0-24282 GCA_004025085.1 Thryonomys swinderianus
CTTCCTTCCTTCCTTCCTTCCTTCCTTCCTTCCTTCCTTCCTTCCTTCCTTCCTTCCGTACCAGGGCAGGCCCTTGTGTGTCCAGTGTCCAAGGTTGGCGCAGTACCTTGAGCTAAATCCCCAGCCCCATTGTTTTCTTTTGTTTTTTGAGACATGGTCTCACTATGCAGCCTAGATTGGCCTCAAAAATGAGATTCTCCTGCCTCAGCCTACTAGATTAAGGCATGTGCAAGCACATCCAGCTAATTTAAAAAAAACTGAGGAAATAAGCAACTAAGGGTAAAGGGGAAGAGGATGGGAGATTTGTAGGAGGGCAGAAAAGTTCTGCTTGAGAGAAAGAAGGAATGAAGGGGTTCAGTAGATGAATAGTTCAGATTTCTCAAGTGGCCATATTTTGTTTGCACTGTAATTCAGCTGCTGAGCTAAGACTCTTGTCAGTTAACTGCAAGTTCCTCCAGGGCCGTAACAGTGCTCATTTTGAAGTGTAAACAACAGGAGCAAACAAAGGGGCACAGAGCCAGCTGGCCTCTCTTCTTCCTGGGTGCCACTCTCACAAGGACAGCCCTTCATCTTAGATGGGCGACACTCACCTGCCTCTGCTGTCCACTCTGCTGCTCACTGACATTGAGGAGGGGACTTCTCTACAGGTCAATACAAAATAAATGGACCCTGTGTCTGAGCAGCAAACCCTCCCAGAACTTCTAGCACTTGCCAGGTTGCACCGGGCACTGAGGTGCAGGGTGCTGACCATGGCCCCAGGGCACCTCAGCTCCCTGAAAGCCTCTGGGCTGTGCTGAGCAGAGATGTCCTGGGCAGCAGCATAGCCTGAGGGAGTGGGGCCATGGGGGAGACCCTCATCACGAGTGCGCTTTGGGGTGGGGCAGCCAGTTCCTTTCTCACATACAAGGCCCTGGGGATCCCTCAGAATCATCTCCTGAGCCCCCAGCTCTGATGGTCCTCGCTCTCTCCCTGGCATCTTCTCTTACAACTCAGAAGGTGAAAGTCTCTCTGGCGCCAGGTGCCTGCACTTTCCCTGCTCAGCGCTGGCTCCACCCCCCCCCCCCAGCAGCCTGGATCTGAATCACTCATCTGCTCCTCCACTAATTCAGAATCAAATGCATCAGCCCAAGACAGTCAGGGCTGGGAAGCAGCAGCCCAGGAGAAAGGAACAGGCAGCCACAACTTTAGGCAGTAAGAGACTAAATCAGGAGAATAAATCAGGCTGCTAACAAAGCAGATACACCACTGGAATCCTTAGATCAGAAAGTGGGACCCCAGGCAGTCAGGTGGAGCCAGTATGGGCAGAGATGGTAATGGAGCCACGTGAGAACCTAGAACCAACCCTGAGATTTGTTTTACTTTCCTCAGAGTGTTTTTCCACAGTGAGACTTCTGTGCAGAAGGGAGGATATAAACTTTTCTAAGCACATCTTTATCTACACATTGGCACAGGTATACTAAGGCCTTCCCTTTCTCCCTAGAAGTCCTCACTCTGTCCCACAAAGGTCACAAATAATTCAGGAGAGTGTTTTGGACCCTAGTGGCTTTGGATAGTCAGCTTTGCCATCCCTCACTGAGCCACTGCACTGATGGGGTAGCCCTCTGTAGTTCTTTTCTGTAATAAACCTCCATCGTATTTTTGCTTTAGAACTAGTCCAGGCACGGTTTCCACTGTACGTGCCATTCTGGATAGTGACAAGCCTTGACTAGGAAGGGCCCCTTCAGTCTATTTTTGAAGCTCTACCTCTTACTTGATCCATTTGTACAATTCATCTGTTGATTCAGGTCCACAGAAACAACCCTAATTCTGAAGTGGGAGTGTGATAGGAAAAGCAGGCAGCAAATGTGTGACCAGAAGTAGTGGTAAACCTTCTGCATCTACAGATTCAACCAATCTTAGATCAAGCATGTTAAAAAGTTGCATTTCTACTGCATGTGTAGAGACTTTTTTCCTTATTGTTCTTCCTAAGCAATGCAATGTGAGTACTATTTACATAGCATTAGGTATTAAAAGTAATCTAGACTGATCTGAGGTATGCAGGAGGATATATGTAAGTTGCATATAAATTCTACCTCCTGATAGGCACCCACACACCCCACTATGAGTAGAAGAATAACTGGAAAGGAAATTGCATCTGTACTGAACATACGGAGACTTTTTCTAGTCATTTCCCCCAAACACTAAGGTCTAACAACTGTCTACTCTGCATTTGCATGACAGCAGGTGTTATGAGGAGAATACACGCACACACCACTCTTTGTAGAAGGGACCTGAGCTTTTGTGGGCTTTGGTACCCATGGCTGTCCTAGACTCCGTTCTCCCTCCAACACCGAGAGACCTAGCTATATGCTCTAGGAGTTGGTGTTCGAGGAGGCACTCTACATTTATGCAACAAAATTGTACATGCCCATTAAACTGGGGTGGTGGAAAACTGACGCCATGGGAAGATGTTAATGATACATTGTAATGAGGAATAAAGGCAGGTTGCAGAAGAACAGTGTTCTATGTTCATAACATATTTCCTTCTACCCATCCCTCCCTTTCCCTCAACAAAGGTCTATATTGCTTCTTTCTAGAATTACTACAAATCTGCTAGTGTATTGATTACATTTCAACCAAAGTGCTTTTTTTCAAAAGATGGCTTAACATAGTTTCGGTGACCCTTCTCTAATTGCTGCACAATTTTCATGGACAAGCCCTTCCTAACATTGTTTGCAGACATTTGTCCTTCAAGAATTAATTGTTTAGTCCTGGGTGTGGTGGCGCATGCCTGTAATCAAGAGGGTCACAAGTCTGAGGCCAGCCTGGGTTGCAGAGCTGGTTTGAGGTCAGCCTAGGCTACCTAGTGAAACCCTGTCTCAGAAAACAAAGCCACAAAACAATTCATTGTTTGGGAAGTCTTCAGTAGCTTCTATCTCTGCCTACCCATCAAGTCACGAATCTGTCCATCCGTGAATCCATCCATGATCCACCTATCATCCGTCCAATATCTACTGGGTATTAGATATGTTCTAAGAACCAAAGCTGAGTACAAAGCAGGCAACGTACTTCCTTCTAATTCTAATTTTGTTTTTCCTTTTTAAAGATGAAATCTTTGAAGGCAGTAGCTCTCATGTGCTCATCTTGGAATATTTGATGTTTCACACATATACTTTCTCCGTTAAATAAGGAAAGTTTGTTAACCAATTGTTTCACTGACAAGTCTACCAGCTTTATGCATCTACCAAACATGAGCAAGTAAGTAAATAAATGAATGAATGAGGAAGGGAGCCTGAAGACAAACAGTACTCATTCTTTGTGACCCCCAGCTGATCTCTTGTATTTTTTTGTTGTTGTTGTTCTAAATGCTCATAAATCAGGCCTGGAGCTGATTGAATCTGCTCTGTGGCTTTGATTTTTCTACATTTCCATCAAGTGTGGCAGAAAACTCCACCCATGCCTTTGCTCACCCACTGCCAGTAAGGAGGACACTCACTGCTCAATAACATGGTGGTTATTCCCAAGCTCAGAGCAAAAACTAAGAGGGTGAAATCCATTCCTTGTGCTTTTGCAAACTCTAGTTTCCTCTCAACCCAGTTTGCAGATGCTATGAGAGGCAGAGACAGGAGAAGGGAAAGTGTGAGGGGAGGCAGGGTGCCAGGTCCAGGGCTTTCTTCAGCATGGAGGTAGGACCACAGGGAACTGTTGGGTCAGGACCTTTACTATTGTCTTGGACAGTTCCATGATCACCCAGTAAGAGAAAAAGCAGAGGCCGGCTCCAGAACTGGTGTCTCAAGGTTTTTGGAAGCCCCTGCTTGAACAAGTTGGGACTCAGTTTTTTTTCCCCCACATTCTGCATTCACATGGCCCAAGCTGGGTCCACATTACTTTTCTCCACTGTTGAACAAAGTTCCCATACCATACACCTCCAAAGCAGATCCATTACCACATGACTGTCCCTTGTCTAGGGCTGTCTTTTGATGGGGGCCCTGTAGCCATGAGGGAACGAATACTGTAACACCACTGCTCAGTTCCTCACTTCTGTTAGCTGAGCTTATGTTTTGGAGATGGCTTTGGGATGTGAGTAGGGGCAGGTGGTCATGAGAGGGGGACTGGGATGGGATTGGGCTTTATAAGAGGAGGAAGAGGGCCGGAGGGTTAGCTCAGTGGTTCTGGTGCCTGCCTCGCAAGCGCAAGGTCCTGAGTTTGATCCCTGGTAACCACATAGAATGCTGGGCGTGGAGACTCACGCCCACCAACAATCAATGCCATATACCACAGTGCTGGGTGTGGTGGCTCATGCCTGTAATCCCAGCACTTGAGAGGCAGAGACAGGAGGATTGCTGAGTTCCAGGCTTGCCTGGGCTACATAGTGAGCTCAGGGCCAGCCCGAACTACAAAGCGAGACCCTGTCTCAAAAAAAAAAAAAAAAAAAAAGAGGAGGAGGAAGAGGGGCCTGAGCCTGTATGCACACTCAGACTCTGTCTCACCATGTGATACCTCTACCACATTCAGCTGCACAAAGAGGCTCTTCCCACACATGAGTCTGGCTTTTAGCTTCCATAGCCTCTGAAACTGTGGGCCAACAAACTTCTATTCTTTATAAGTTACCCAGTTTTATGCCTTTTCTGCTAACAACAGCAAACACCCATGATATGCGCTCCTGCAGCCTACATTCCTACGTCAGTGCTCACAGTGCTTATCATAAATCATTTGCATGATTTCTTATTATTGATCCTCTTTGCTGGACTCTAGGACCCACGAGGACAGGGACAGTATCCTGCACACTGTTGGATCCTAAGTGTCTAGAACATAAGAGGCACTCAGAAAATAATTGCCGAGTGGCTCAATGATGGGTGGATGTCCAAGCCCCTCAAGCCCACCATGTACTTCTGTGAAGCAGCACATGCCTTCGTCAGCCTCCAGGCATCCCAGGAAGGGAGGTGTCTATTACTGACAAATATATAACTGATGCTCTCCTCCCACCATGGTTCCATAAATGCTGTGGTCCTTTTCTGGGGAGTACAGAAGACTCTAAAATTTTTTTCCCAAAATGGCAATCCTTTGTTTATCCACAGAGAAGATACCAAGAAAACCTCTAATGTAACTGCCGGGATGACCCTTGGGAAGTCATTGGGCAACACAGACCATGCTCTCTTTGAAACATACGTCCTTTTCCTAAGCTGTGCCTCATTGGTTATTCTTGGGAAAGACAGCCCCATCCCCCTGTCCAAGCCCACAGAATAAGAAAGTGCTCTTACCAGGTGCAACCCAATGGAGGTGGACATTGCAGTCTCAATCTCCATCCCTATGTCCTCAATGAAGGGATATTCGTTCTGCTGATGAATCAGCACCTTCGCCCCAGTAGAGGACACCAGGAAGGGGTTGTATTCCTCTTCGTCTATGTACAGGATGACTTGCAGTCCTGCAGGATAAGACAGCCCGCTGTGGCAAAACACTAGGAAAGATTTCCCCGAGGGTAGGCACCCCTTCCAGTGCTTTGGGACACTGAGGCCCAACCATTTCTGACCAGCAAAGGGTGGATGGAGACTGGAAGCATCATGAGGGTAGGAGTTATGCCTGACTCACTCCCGGCTGTGCAGCAGGGCGTGGCCCAAATCAGGGGTTCAGATGTAACGTCACAGTTGTCGTTCACAGGATCGGTTACTCGGCCTGAGACTCACAAATCTATGTGATCCTTTGGGACAGGAAGTTCTGCTGAGTCCCCAGAAGGGTTTGTGGTGGTGTTGGAGCCTAAAGTATCAGGGAACGTGCCCAGGGGAGAAGTGGACCTCATATGGCGCATGTGGTCCCCAGCCTCGATTCTCTCCTTGCCCCCACTCTTGGTCTCCGTGGTCTGTTCTGCACTCCAAGCCAGAGGGACCTTTGAAGACTAGAAATCAGGTTGGGTCATTCCCTGGCCTGGACTTTCAGTGGCATCCTGCTGGGTGTAGGGGACAGAGATGCACTCAATCTGGTGACAACTGTCAAGGCCAGGATGGTGCAGCCCATACTAGTCCCTTCTCACCCTTCTCATGTCCTACTTCCCTTCTTACTCCTCTGTCAGCTCCATGCACACTGACCTTACGCCTGTTTCTAGAACACAGCAATGTCTTTTTCTTCTTGAGGATTTTGTGTTTGTGAGGCCTTAGGACACTCCTGTGTGGATCTTAACATGGAGCATTTTGTCCTTAAGTGGCCTTTTCAGTGAAGACTTTCTGAATCTCCTCATCCCAACCCAAGCCCTGTCCTGACCCCAGCACTTTACCTTCCACTTTATTGCTTTCTTTTCCTCCCATAGTTTTTGAGGACTTTTAAATGTACAGTGTGTTTGCTCATGTGTCTCACTAAAATGTAAGCTCTCTAAAAGCAAAGATGGCATCTGTCTTGTCCACTGGTTTGTTCCTAGCATAGAGCAGATACTCAATCCCTGTTTGGTAAGCTAGACAGTGTGGTGTGTGACGGTCATCTCAGCTACTGGAGAGGCTGAGGCAGAAGGATCGCAAGTTTGAGCCCAGCCTGGGCAGTTAACGTGAACCTGCCTCAGAATAAATTAAGAAGGGCTGGAGGCATACCTCAGTGGCAGAGCATCCATGGATTCAGTAAGAATTTAGGTGCTATTCTGACATCCTCAACTTGTAAACAAGGGAACTAAAGCCCAGAGAAGGACAGTGATTTCATGGGGAGACACACAGCTCTATGAGCAAAGCCAGAACTCTGTACCTCTTCATTTTTTGTTTCTAGACAACTTTCCCCACTGAAGCATACACTCTGAATTACAGTTTCTTGCGGTCTTGGGAGGAACACAGGCTATACAGTGACAAAGTCCAGGATTCCACATGTGGAATCCTCAATGACAGAGTCTGGTCTTTCCTGGTGAGAGCATCTCTATACATCCAATCAGGATCAGTTTGCATAAGAGCTATATCCACATTCCTTTTGTGAGTAAGCCAGGCCAACCTGCTGAGTTTCTACCCTTCCTACAAAGGTAGGATTAGAGCAGTATGATAGTCGTACTGGGATAGTAATGAACTAGGTGATGGGAGCAGCAGGTGCAGTGCTAGTGAGCTAGTAGTAATGGTAGCAATAGTAGCAATCACAACTAGCATTTACACTGCATGTATGGCTGAATTGTATACCCTAGTCACATGTTGAAGCCCCAGCCATCAATGTGATGGTGTTTGGCGGTAGGGAGGTCTTAGTTAAAGTTAAAAGAGATCTTCAGAGTGACTTCTTGATAGGAGGTAGGGGGTCTTAGTTAAAGTTAAAAGAGATCTTCAGAGTGACATCTTGATAGGAGTGATGTCATCACTCCTATCAAGATGTCACTCTGAAGATCTCTTTTAACAGAGAGAGAGAGAGAGAGAGAGAGAGGGAGAATCACAGAACCCTTTCCACTCTTGAGATAGAGGAAAGACCCGGGGAGGACAGAGAAGATAGCCTCCTGTAAGCCAAGGAAGAGAAATCTCACCAGAAGCCAAATTTATGATCTGGAACTTTCCAGGCTCCAGAACAGTGAGAAATAACTGTCTGTTGTGTAAGTCATTCAGGCTATGGGATTTTGTTAGGGTTGCCTGCATGTCCTAGTAGTGAATACCAGCTCTTCTAAGTCAGTGATGGTGAACCTTTTAGAGAGTGAGTGCTCAAACTGCAACCCAAACCCTACTTAATTACCCCAAAGTGCCAACATTGCAATTAAACATGGATTCAGGAATTTTCATTTAGGAAAACAACAACAACAACTTGTACTTTAGCAGCTTTTGTCTTAAAAGGAAGACAAATAACATACGTACCATAGATTCACCCCCACTGTTCTAAGCGCTCTGGGTATGGACATCTTCTCAGCAACCTTTATGGGACATGGTCTTACCACCCTAACTCTACAGGTGAAGGACAGTAACTGGACCAAGGTCACACAGCAAAAGCAGAGCTGGGTTTTGGCTCCAGAATCTGTCATCATAACTAAGAGAAAGGTGTGTCTACTTCCCTAATCTCCTACTCAGCACATGTGGGCTTAACTCTGTTTAGAAGCCACCTGCCCAGCATTACTCACTCAGCTACAAGCTTAAGCCAAGGTGGTTTCTCAGCAGGAGGGGACCCAGTGATGTCCCCGAGGCGGTCGAATGTGAAGAAAAGTAAGAAAAGGAAAACAAGACACTCATGCCAAAGAAAGGAAGCAACAAGTTTCTGGTTTGGGGACAAGTGGAGAAATTTGCATTTATCTGCTCCCTCCCCCAGTGCCAGGTACCAGGAAATTAAACCCAAGGCCTTTACACGGAAGGACACCCCCTTCAGCCTTTCTCATTTCTTATTTGAGGCAAGATTTTGCTAGATTCCTCAGGCAGGACTTGATCTTGTGGTCCTTTTGCCTCGGCTCCCCAAAGTTCTGGGGTGGCAGGCACGGGCTGGGCTAGATTTGTTTCTAGAAGCCCAAGCATCCCCAGTGGTCCTACGGCCACCAGAGAATCGTGGCTCTTCCACAGGGCGGGTTTCCTTACCATACTCACTGCCTCCCATGGAGGTGCTGAACGTGGTCTCATTTTCTCTGTTGTTGAACGTGTAGCAATTTCCATACATGGGATGGTGGAAGAGTGTGAAGTTCCTATTGGGGAAGGATTGGGTCAGAAGGGCTGATCCGGGAACTCCCTTGCACACCTCAACTGCAGTCTAGGAGGGCCGTGTTCACAGACCCAGCTCTCTTTTGGGACAATGAATGACAGGCATGACTCACTTTCCCTATTTTTCCTCTGATCGAATGGCAAACAAAACCTGCCAGTCAGGCTGACAAGCTTTGACGTAGATCGAGACCGTGCTTTCTGTTCTCCCTCCTAATCCCCTCACCACTGTCTCCTTTGGCGTGCCACATGTCTGTCCTCACGTCTTCTGCTCTTACATCTCTCAGCTGGCACTCCACATTGTTTTAATTCAAGCTCTCAGTTTTAAGAAACGATTCTCGGAGAAAAAAATCCCTTCCTCTGTGACCTTAGATGACTTTAGAACCCAACTTTCAGGTAAGCAGTATTTCAGTCACATGACTCGCACAAGGACAGATGTATCTACAAACCATACACAAAAGCAAGCAAGGGCTGGTATTTGAACAGAACAAGGTAAACCCTTCAGACAAGCAGGATCCCATAGATGTCCCATCCACTGCCTGGTCATCCCTGGGACGAGGGCTATCTAAAAACTCATATACATGGACGTGGGCATTTCTTCTTCCTTTCCTTTCTTCCCTCCTTCCTCTGTACCAGGACAGTAATCCTCCATCACTGGTGTGCACCATAGCGATAGGTCATTCACACACTATAAGTTATTTTATATCCTGATGAGGAATTCAATGAGTTCGAAGATATTGTAAATTTACACTCTGCTCATTGACCCTAGAACCAGCTCCCACATAGTCGATGGTGAGCTGGCGGTGAGCTGCAAGAGCTTGCAAGGGGCTGGACACCCCGAGCTGCCGGGCCTTGAAAACTGAGCATGTGGCCTTGCCCGCCTGACCTGGTGTCGCAGGACATCCCATCAAAGAAGCAGGTCACCAGCAGCTCCTTGACAGAATAGCTCATGTTGATTTTCTTCTCCAGAGGCACCTGGGCCATGATGTTCATGTAGTGCAATTTGTACCACTCCTGGATGGCGTTGACGCCTGAGCTGAAGGTGTAAGTGGCACAGTTGGTGTTGTTATTGGAGGGGCACTGTGAACAAGAGGAGACACTGAGCTGAAGCCCTCGGGCTCACGATGACCCTTCAGAAGGACTGAAAGGATGAGTAACGTGAGACTCCAGGTCAGGAAATCAGGGGAAAGGGAAGGAAATGCGTAGTGAAGATAGGTTTCCTCTTAGTTTGGGGGCCAGGAGAGGCCCTTCTCCAGCCTTGAGGGCAAAGAAGGGAGCGAAGGAGAGACAGAGTCCCGCTCCCAGGACTCCCTTTTGTGCTACCGTCTCCCCACACTGAGAGGTGAAACTGGCTCCTTTGGGGTTTCTAAACCTCAACAGTTTAGCTGAGTCAGTGTCACTCAGCCCCTAAGAGACTTCCTCATATCCTGCTGTACCAATGGTCTACAAACCTAGTTCTAGTCCAGACCCGGACAAAGTGCTTTGCAGGATCTTGAGCAGGGCACTCTGTATGTTTCTGTAAATGTGAGCTGAGATGCCATGTTGACCAAACACGTGCAGTCACTCAGAGAACGCACAATTCAAATACATATTCGTGAGGGCTTAATGAACATTCCAGATGTTCTTATCATGGAGGGCTTAGAAACCATCCTGAGAGTACTAGCATTAAAAACTGACTTTGATATTAAGAACCTAGGAAGACTGAAGTTTCAGTGAGTTTTGAGGAGGTCCATCTTTAAGATTTGTGACTAGTGGCCATTTGCGGCTTAATCAAGACAGTAAGTAGCTCTGACCTTGTAAAGGAATTTGGGGCATGAACAGGTACAGTGCTGATGGAGCTTCTTCAGGAATGTAACAGAACTCATTTCTAGGAAATGGCTATTTCCCTAAAGCCCCTCAAATGGGACCAGAAGCCAGGCTCCAGCATCTCATGAAGGCAAGTACTACAGAGAACACTGATGTTCTCGCTGTTGAGTATCTGTTCTTCCTTCTGGTGTCTACACCCCTTTTTGCTTGGAGGAATTTTCTTTTGCCCTTTGGATACAGCCTTGATCTTGTCCAAGGGGTGATCAGGGCTCTGGGTATGGTCAGGCAGCCAGTCCCAAAATAGAACTAGAATTTTTTTTTTGAAAGAGAGAGAGAGAGAGAAGATCTTGATATGTGGTTCAGGCTGGCCTTGCATTCACTATGGAGCCCTGGCTGGCCTCACACTTATGGCAATCCTCTTGCCTCAGCCTCCCAAGGGCTGATATTACCTGGTGTTGGAATTGGAATTTTAAGCATTAACAAAAAGACTGAAAATATCTCCTTTCATCCACATTAGTGTCTGAAAAGACTCTGTCATTTCTTGCCTAGACCCCCAGATCTTCCCTCATTTTTGTCCTCTGAGACTTCTAGGAGCCTCTTACCCACATTTACAGTTCGCCGAGCAGGTTTCAGTTGTCCATGGCCGAACTGCCCTAACTGGGTACATTCCTTCCAGGGGGTCCACCAAAGCAAAAGGCCGCAGAAGAGGGACCTCGGGCACCCTCTCCACCCATCCTATGCCTCAAACTTGCCAGGAAGGGGGTCTTACCAGCTGGAATCCCACTGTTTTCTTCGACTCGTGGATGCGCATGACATCGGAAGCCTTGTGGATGATGTTCCCACTGACTTTGCGCTTCTGGCCAGTGAGGAAATCCCTGGCCTGGCCTTTCTCCTTCTCACTGAGAATGAGCAGAGGGATCTTGCGGAGGAATTTGGGCTGGAAGTCTTCCTGGGCTGGATTCTCAGATTCCGCCCCACGGGGCAGGCGAGATTTAACCTCTGAGAAGCCGTACAGGGACTTCAGAGCCACTCTGGTCTCCTGATCCAAGTCGGCCAGAAGGTCCCGGACGGTGCTATACCTGCCAGCGTGGGAGGGGAGGGTTACAGAGAGGCCAAGCTGTTTTCCATGGCGATGGGGTAGCCGGGCTCGGTGCCCCCATAAGCTGAGTGAGGGGCCCAGGCCTTTCCTGACCCACCCCCTGCAGAGTGGCTCCTGCCAAGGGGAAAGGCAGGTGGAAAGCCTTGGTGACTTCCCGCCCTCTGTCTGCCTGCAGGTAGCCGCTGCCCCAGGGCCAGGCCTCCTCTGCCTGCTGGGTGTCCTCAGCCAGTACCAGGAAGAAAGGATGTGGTTGTGCCCTTGACATCCATCCCCAAGAGAGAGGTACAGGGTCAACTGTGAGAAGCATAAAGACAACACTTAAAAAAACTTTCACAGTGCAAATGGCCCCAGGGTCCCCCCCTCCACGCACAGGTCACGTGGAGGAGCACCCCCAGCTTGCATCCCCACCCTGGCCCTGGCTCTGTGACCCTCGACAAGTCGCTCAGCTGTTTTGTGTCTCAGTTTCGCCAGCTTATTGGGAAAGTTCAATGATTTTATATTCTTATATATCTAAAAACACACTCCCATGCAAAATACATAATTAAATGATCACGATTGGCAATTATGGTAGCTTAATTTTGTCTGTTCACCGTTTACTCTTTCCTGACAGTGTAAGCCCACTGGGGCAGAGAATGTGTTTGTGGGGTTCAGTTCCAAGCTCCAGATGGGAGGGCAGTGAAGGATGATTTATAGGTGCTGTGTAAGTGACTGTGGAGCAAATGATAGATGGATGAAGGAGGGAAACACCCAGGGAGAAAGAAACGAAAGACTCGGAGCCTGAGAATGAGTCTTGGGCCTGATTTGGAGCTGTGCCAACTAACTCCTTGCTGAGTGGGACAAATTCGCTCCCTCCATCTTCCCCTCCTCCCCCCTTCCCTAGCTCACACCTGCTCTGGGGATTCTGAATCCCACCTGCCTTACCACTCTGTCCCCACAATTTGGAGGGCTCCAGTGACCCAGTTAGAACAGGTCCCATGACCACAGTTGGCAGCACCGAGGGCTGACCGGACCCTGACCTCAATTATGGGGCCGCGCGGACTCGGGTGAGGACTCAGAGTGGTGGAGATGCTTCTGGAAGTCGCCTGGGCACCACTTCTTCTAAGTCATGGGCTCGTGTTCTGGGAGTGGAGGTTGTGAGGGTGGGGGGTGGGGTGAGGCTGAGCTGGGCTCATGCACCTCTGTGAAGGGCAGTGGACGGCTAGACTCCCGGCCGAGCCCCGACCACAGTCCCTGCAGCCTCGCCCGCCTTCCGGAGCTGGCCTCTCCCCAGCAGTGGACCGAAAATCTCTCCTCAATACTGGCAATGAGCTCCACTTGCTCAAATGCACACCTGCAGGCTGGCAGGGGCTCCAGGGCCTTGGGCATCCAGGGAAGGCCCAGCCCTCCTCCCAGGCCCTGGCCCCTGCTGCGGACTCTTACTTGTAGGGGTTGATATTGCAGATGGTGACTGCAGGGAAATCTAGCTTCTGGAAGTGGACTTTGATGGAGACAGAGACAGTGTAGAAGGAGAAGACGAGGAGGGCGCACTGCCAGATGATGAGGGCCACTGCGGTCAGTGTGAACAGGATCCAGAGCAGGCGCCGGAGGCGGCCGCGTGATACCACGATGCGGCGGCAGCCGTGGGTGTTGGTGTTCATGCAGTACCAATGCATCAGGTCCTTGATGGTGGGCGCCTGGGGGCCTCTCACGGGCAGGTTCTTCTTGATTTTGGCTTTGATCTTCTCTCCAGGAGCCATGGCCAAGGTGCGGCTCTGTGAGGGGGAGGGAAAGTGGTGAGTCTGGGCCTCCTTCCTCCTCCCCTGTGGCTGGCCAGGTTGCATTCTGAGGCCTGGGCCCTTTCCCCAGGATATTTGTTTTTGGCCACCACTGGGTGAGGCACAGCCCGTGAAGACATTCTGGACTGGCTGGAAGACTTCTGCCTGACTCCTGCACCAGGAGCCCTCTGAGTGACCTGACTGGCACTGCCACCCACCTGGCTCCCTGAGGGCACTGTTTCTGTCTCATTATGGACCCTGGTGCCTGGTATAGTGCCTGGTACCGAGGACGCTTTCAGCTAGGAGTCACCGACTTGAATCTGCCAGGAAAATTTCCCAGCAGCAGCCTGAGTCAGGCTCCGGCTGCCCTGTCCCCATCCCTTCTCTCTGCTGTTTTCTTCTAAGAGGGATCATTTCTCTGTCATTTCTTTATTTTATGGTCAAGCGCTAGTGCTTCCTGAGAACCTGATGTAACAATACCCTATGACTGCGGCTGCTTAGTATTTGCTGAGCAGTGCTCTAGTTCCTTGATTTTACGATACCATAAATTTGGAGAACACACCTTGATTGAATGTCCAGCTTTCAGGAAAAGTATGAGAAAACAAATGACCACGTTCACCAATGTACAGGGTGTCTCTCGGTCGAAGAAACCTTGCAGTGTGACACGAGCTTCATTTTGGCTGTGAACCAATGCTGTACAGTCCCATATAGACTGTTCATAATACACA
This sequence comes from Thryonomys swinderianus, assembly GCA_004025085.1. Taxonomy (NCBI): domain Eukaryota; kingdom Metazoa; phylum Chordata; class Mammalia; order Rodentia; family Thryonomyidae; genus Thryonomys; species Thryonomys swinderianus. The sequence goes on from PVIC010026819.1 coordinate 13,982, forward strand.
GTCCCCTCAGTCTCACATATGTGCACCGGTCTCCACACTGTCTGCATAAATATGTGCCCCGTCTCTACACACCTCATTTCATGTTTTGAAGATTCCATGATGTGGGTACTTTGCTATCCCCTCGTTACAGAGCAGGAGGATGCGCTCAGGGAGGCAGAGGGACCCGGAGGGTGCACACAGCGGGAGCTGTCTGGCAGCTGTCCCTGAGGTGACCAGTCCCGAGCTGGAGCTGGAGCTGGAGCTGGAGGTGGAGCTGCCGCCCTCTCCCCAGGAAAGCCAGCAGTGAGTCAGCAGCAGCCGGGATAACGCTCAGGAAAACAGAGGAAGGGTCTCTTCCTATTTAATTTCCAAGCTCTGGCCAGTGAGGGGACCAAATGCTATGACTTCCAACTGCTGTATGGGCAGACGGGTAGATGCGTACTCCACATGAGGAGGGGAAAGCAGGACCCCTTACTCGGAGCAGAGGGCGTTGGGGCGCCCCAGCGAGTACTGGACTCTGGGCCTGTGGAATTATGTTTTCTCCATCCCGGACGCATGAGATGTGACCCCGAGGTGGGGGCTCCAGATCTTTCATGTTATCGATGCCGGTGAGCTTGGGTCACATGAAACAGGACTGGGGGAGCGAGAGGATGAGACCCACGACCTGGGCACCCCTATCCTCCCCTCGGGCTTCTCTCTGAAGACAAAGTCCCCTGGCCGGACCCCCCCCCCCCAACCCGTGGGTTAGCCTCGTTCCAGCAGAGCTGCTAAGGTCTCTGCGCCGATTCAGCGTCGAGACCCGCGGAAGAGCCAGTCTTCAGCGCGAGGTGCTTTCTCGCATCACTCATTTAACTGTCCAGCCGTCTTCCCAGGCGGGCGTCTCCATTGCTCTCATTGTGCGAACGGGCCAGACTCTGAGCGGTGAGGGGCGTGTCCGCGGACACGGTGGAAAGGGGCTGAGCCGGCCTCGGTCCTTTTCTCCTTTTCTCCGCCAGCTTTGCGGCTCTTCAGTGGTGCAGCCCTGGCCGCGGCGGCTCAGGAACAGCGATTGTCACTCACCGATCAGGACTGCGTCCAGCATCCGGCCGGTCTTTTCTACACATCATCTAATTTAATCCTCGAGACGAACTTTATACGATCCCCGCTTCACAGAGGCGCAAACTGGGAGTGGAGGGGCTGGTACTTGGCCCAAGCCCGCAAAAGTAAGAAGGATTCAAGGATTCGTGCTCCTACCCCGTCCCGACCGCGCTCGCCCGGCACCACCGTGCGGCAGCGCGGAGCCGGCAAGGTGACAGGTCGGTCAGGTCGGGCCGGCGCGTCCGGGCCCGCGGCGCTGGGCTGGAGCTCGGGCTCCTCTGCACCCGGGAGCAGCACAGCGCAGGCGGGGGCTCCGGCCCAGCTCCGGCGGCCCAGGCTGTGCTTCTCCGGCGCCGGAGCCCAGCGGTCCGGGGAGCAGCGGGAGAAGCCGCTCGGAGAGGCCGGCGCGGACCGACGCGATCGCGGGGGCGACTCACCTTTGGGTTGTGGAGAGTCTGGGCTGCAGGCGCTCCGCTCCGCTCCGCTGCGCTCAGCTCACCGCGCCAGCATCTCCGGGCAGCCAGGCGGAGGGCTCTTGAGGACCGGCCCGAGCCCTGCCCCCGCAGGTCCCGCCCCTCGGGCCCCGCCCCCACCTGCTCAGGTGTGTGCCCCGGGCCGCCCGGAGCAGAGCGGAGAGGCCGTGGTCCCGCAGCGCCCCCTGCCGCCTGCGGCAGCTCCACGCCTCAGCCGCGCAGCGCTGCGCCTTCCACCAACCTGCACCCGGCGCCTCGCGCGCCCCCTGCCGTCCCACTGGTGTTACTGCGCGGGCCTTCTGCCGCGGAGGACAGCCAGGCTCAGCCTAGGGTAGCCCTTTCTGCCCGGTCTGCGAGACGCAGCTTTGGGGCCTGTTCCACTCTCTTTTCTTTGGTGTTCTCCCTTTTATAGGACTGAGGCAGATAACTACCAGTAATGACTTAGAGTTGCACGTGGAAGAGGCCACAGAGACATCCTGCCGTGGACCCCTTGGGAAAGACACTAAGGCCCAGGGAGGCTAGGGCTCCTTCCTCACCCAGGTCTCCGTCCTTTCCTGGGCTCATGCCACCTGCAGAGCTTGTGTCGAGTCGGATTCTGGTTCAGCAGGGTGGGTGAGTTGAAAGCGCTTCTATGGCTGGCAGAAGCACACGCTGGAAGCAGCAAGGCCACTGGCTGGAAGGCGTGGGTGGGCAGAAGGGAGCCGGCCTGGTGAAAGGCAAGTTAGAGGATGTTCCCAAAACAAACAAACAAACAAACAAACAAACAAAAACCCAAAACACAACTCCGCAGATTTTTCTTACAATGCTTATTGTGAAGAATTAAAACGTTAATCAGTGTCTCACTAAATAAGCACAGTCGATGATAAGGGGATTATTTGGTGTATTTATGCACATGCATATTAACTAATACTGCAGACATGTGTGTCATTGTATATTTATGATGGGCTTTTAAAATACAGACTTTTCTTAAATTTCTTACATTTGTCCTAATAACAAGAATTATTCTCATTGTCAAATGGAGCCAGCTTGTTTCTTTAGCTCGTGATGATATGATTAAAAATACACAGCATGTTAGACTTTTTAAAAGATAGATTTCAGAAAAAGACAATCGCCACCACCCCCTTAAAATATTTCTCTTCATTTTGAACATGTATCCTGCCATTCTTGCCGCTTTCTGAAGCAGTTTACAATTTAAGAAAACTTCTGTCGAATAGAAACATTACAGTGCGTCCACATTCAACTCAATCACCTTTTTTACTGAGTCTGTCACCATGTGACTTCTGACTCTCCCCCAGGGCCAAAGTGAGGAGGAGAGATGAAGGTCTTGAATTAGTTTGGAACAAGAGGCAGCCATGACAGCACAGCTAGAGACACTCATGGAAGAGGACTTCCAGAGCTGCTTCAGGTAATAACAAGAATTGGGGTAAATGTGTTCAAAGCAAGGAGAACTTTGAAGGAGATTAGTGACGATATGTCTTTACTGTGATTTTTTAAAATTTAATTTAATTTTAAATATGCTTATAGTTTTTGGTCTAAGCACCTCTCAGTCTCATTTCTCAGCACTATTATCTTGGGGGGTTTAAAATTTTAACACATACTTTTCTGGAACACAGTCAAACCATGGCAATAGGCTTGGGTTTCAAGTACATATCCAACTCTGGGCCAAGTTAGCTTCACTTAAACACATCATCCAAAAGTCACAAAGCTATGTTCCCCATAGCAAAATCATCCTGTAGCTTGGAAAAACATCTAGTTTTCATAATTTCTCCCTTTCTGTCTGTTTTGGCACTTGCAAATGACAATTGTCAGGGAAACACTTGCTTCTCTGATACTTCATCTTCTGTAAAGTTTTCTTACACTTGTTAGAATTTTTGTAGTGCTTCTGTAGAGTTCTAGATTTTAGTGGATTAGTGATTCAGGGATTCAGGAAACTAGTTATAAGAAACAGCAGGAGATATGAAATCTTCTATAGAATCAGAGGAGACCTAAGGAAACCTAAGAAGACTTTGTTACACCAAAGCAAAGGCTTAGGCCCAAGTGTAGGAGCCTTCACTCTTTCCAGTATTCCTATAGCTCTGAATGAATTTCATTCGGTTCTTGTGGTTGTTATTCTTGCTCCACCAAGGTGACATTAGGGCTCTCTAGACACATATGCTCATGGACTCCATTTCTTGATTACTGGGGAAAGGGTCTTTAGATTCACTGGTGTGAATTTCATAATCGTTTTCCTGCAATGATTATGTTTCTTTAACAGGTAGGTAGTTGAATTTTGAGGATCAGCACCGTGGACAGCAGCCACGGCGACTGGGAGTTCTTCCTCTGTGAGAGACCATGGTGGGGTCTTTATCTCCCATAAAGGGCCATTCACAATTTCCAGATTCATTTGGTGAAAAGGATGAAAGGTTGCAAGTGAAATCCTCCAGTAGCCTCTTCAGTCAGTATGGAGAAGAGAGATGGTGTTAGATTGCCATTAGAACTAGAAATGTGCAGTCAATTCTTACTATTCATTATACTTATAGAGAAAGTTTCCATAAACACCAAGTTGGCCAGTACTGAATGATTGCTCCTAGGGGATAGTAGAGTTAAGTTTTCGAGAGCCTTTGGTTGCAACATTTTCAGTTGGCCCACAATCTGTGTGTCTATTTTATGTGACCTCAGTAATATGAAGTTGATTTGTTAATATTGAACTCATTCAACAACATTATAACTCCAGCTGCATAAAGCTTGTCTAACACACATACATTTTCTCTGTACCTCAATACTATTCTTGAAGATCATTGTAAAACAAAGAAACAAAAAAGAAATTAAAAATCAAGTCACCCTACTGAATTTTATGAAGTGATAGCAGCAGAAGTAACAAAGCAGATCAGTAAGTCTCTTAACAGAAATAAGGCAAAGATAATTAAAGAAATAATTATCACAACAAAAGAAATGATTAGTGAATCTACTGAAGAGCTCAGGAAATACATGAAATCATGAATACCCAACATATAAAATAACTGAATGTCATAGAACAGACTCAAATAGAAATTCAGGAGCCAAAAAATTCTCCTGAGGTTGGGTATGGTGGTGCACACCTGTAACCCCAGGACTGGGGAGGCTGAAGCAGGAGGAATGCTGTAAGTTCAAGGATAGCCTGAGCTACATAGTGAGTTCTAGACCAGTATGAACTACATAGTGAGACCTGCCTCAAAAAAAAAAAAACTCTTTAAAAAATTCCACTGAGGGGCTGGAGATTTAACTCAGTGGTTCCAGCGCCTGCCTCGTAAGCACAAGGCCCTGAGTTCAATCCCAGTAACCACATACAATGCTGGGTGTGGTGACTCAAGCCCACCAGCCATCAATACCAAATACCACAGTGCCAGGCATGGTGGCTCACGCCTGTAATCCCAGCACTCAGGAGGCAGAGGCAGGAGGATTGCTGAGTTCCAGGCTTGCCTGGGCTACATAGTGAGTTGAGGGCCAGCCTGAACTATAAAGCGAGACCCTGTCTCAAAAAAAAAATTCCACTGAAAGTATATACAGCAGAGTCAACAATTATGAAGACAGAATATCAGATCTAGAAGACAGAGTTGTGGCTGGTGATCGCCAAATGAAAGACCTATTAAAAATAACAAGAGACCATGAGCTGGGAGTGGTGGCTCATGCCTGTAATTCCAGCACTTGGGAGGCAGAGGCAGGAGGATTGCTGAGTTCGAGGCTTGCTTGGGCTACATAGTGAGCTCAGGGCCAGACTGAACTACAAAGCGAGACCCTCTCTGAAACAAACAAACAAACAAAATAACAAGAGACCATGAAAAATCAATCCAATAGCTGCTAGACAATGCAAAGGCTTATATAAGATTAGCTGGAGTCAATGAAAAATGAAAGGTAGCACAAAGGGCATAAAAAATCCCATTCACAGAAGTAATAACAAAATTTTCCAAGCATGGATAAAGAATTTGAGATACAGATAAGTGAGGCATGTAGAACTCCTAATAGTCATGATCAGAAAAATCTGTACCAAGACATAAAATAATTAAGATTCCAGAAATTCAACACAAGAACAGAATACTAAAAGCTGTTAGAGAAAAGAAATAAATCATCTATAAAAGAAAACCCATCAGAATCACAGCAGATTCCTCAACTCAAACTCTTATGTGAAGGAGAACTTGAAGTAGTTCAAGCTCTAAAAGAAAATAACCTCTGACTCAGACTGAAGTACCTCACAAAATTATGTTTCAAAACACATGGATAAATAAGATAATTCTGTGACTAAAAACACCAGGAGAAATTCATGACCACTAAACTGGAACTCCAAAAATTCTGAAGGATATTCTAGAAAATGACAATGAGGACAACAGTTTCATGAACCCCAGTGGAATGAATCCAACAGGCAAGGCAAGCAATTAAACAGAAAGAAAAGCAAGGGAACCAGTCACCAGAAAATAATATGACAAGGACATGTCCGTACCTATCAGTTAAAATAATCAATGTGAACAGTCTCACTTCACCAGTCAAAAGAAACAGGTTGGCATAATGGATCAACAAACAAGATCCACCAATAGGCTGCATACATTTAATTCACAGAGAAATTCATGGACTGAAAGTCAAAGGATGGGAAATAATGTTCAATGTGATGGGAACCTAGAAAAAAGAAGCAGAGGTAGCTATTCTATTCATAGACAGGGTGGATTTCAAGGTAAAACTGATCAGAAGAGACAAAGAGGATCAATATATACCCATTCATGATAAAGCCCTACAGAAAACTGGAATAGAAGGTATTTATCTCAATCTGATAAAAATTGTCTATGACAAGCCAACAGCCAACAGCCAACATCATACTAAATGGTCAAAATTGAAAGCTTTTGATCTAAAATCAGGAACAAGACAAAGACGTCCATTGTTACCATTCCTGTTCAGTGTCATTCCGGAAACATTGGCCAGAACAACTAGATGAGATAAAGTAATAAAAGGTTGGTGGATTAAAAAAAGAAGAATTTAAATTATCATTATTTGGTGGTGGCACAATTATCTACATAGAAGAGCTCTAAAACTCCACAAAAGACTCCTAAAATTAATAATCAAATTCATCAACTTAGCAGGATACAAACTCAAAAATCTTCCTGTACACAAATAACAAACTCACTGAGAGCAAAATGAGGGGAATAACACCTCTCACAATAGCATTAAGAAGATGAAATACTTAGAAAATCACCTAACCAAGGAAGTGAAAGACCTCTATAGTACTCTGTCTGTAGTACTACAGTACTACAGTACTCTGAGTACTCTACAGTACTCTTGCTGTAGTACTTGGTTATATCTTTCTCCAGAACAACTATGAGCTGATATTATTTTATACATTTATTTGGTTATTTGTGGTTGTTTCCTGAGAGAATGAAACACTCTTTGCATTGTCATGACCACAGCTCTGGAATCATGAACAGGTAGCTGTCCTTCCTTAGGTCTGAGATGGTCTCAGGTTGCCCTGGAAGAATCTACCTCACTCACTTCACATGAGCAAGTCTCATCAGACTCTGCTGGCATCTGGGCTACCCTGATCTCAAGGTCCTGCAAAGCAGGAGTCCCACTGGGTCCCTCTGTAAGCAAACAAGTGAATCAGCTGCTTCTGAAGGTGCCCAGATGTGAGGTCCCCCTCAAAAGCATCAGTAGTTCACTGGTGAGTCTTCTGTAATTTTTACAAAATTTATCTTATGGTGGGCTGGAGATTTAGCTCAGTGGTTCCAGGGCCTGCCTCACAAGCGCAAGGTCCTGAGTTTGATCCTTGGTAACCACATACAATGCTGGGCATGATGACTCACACCCACCAGCAATCAGTACCACATACCACAGTGCCGAGCATGGTGGCTCATGCCTGTCAACCCAGCACTCGGGAGGCAAAGACAGGAGGATTGCTGAGTTCGAGGCTTGCCTGGGCTACATAGTGAGCTCAGGGCCAGCCTGAACTACAAAGCAAGACCCTGTCTCAAAAAAAAAATTAACTTATGGTTACTAAATGTCATTTTTCAAAGCAATCTAACCTTTAAAAAGAAGTTAGATGTGTTTTGTGCTCGCTTCGGCAGCACATATACTAAAAAGAAGTTAGATGTGTTTTAAGAAACTTATGTTGAAACAATTTTAGATTTGTAAGAGTTGTCAAAATAATAGCGTTCTTGTCTATTCTTCCAGCTTCCTTTAATGTTAACATTCCACAAAGATGGTCCCAACCATGCATTTGTTTTTTGTTTTGCTTTCATCATGCCTTTGTTAAATTCGAAAATTAACATTGGTATAGCACTTATTTAGTCCATTTTGCGTGGCTATAACAGAATAGTTGATGCAGGACAATGTATAGAAAATAGAAATTTATTTAACTAGCAATTCAGGTAGAGGGACAGTCCAAACAGGGTGATGGCTTGCACTTAGAAGGGACATCCCAGGCTGCATCAGGACATAGTGGAGAAACGCAAAGGAGAAGGGACAAGCGCATAGGGGCCGAGCACCTGCTGCTGCCTCATTTTACAGCAGCGCATTCTTGCAAGAATGAATTCAGTCACACAGACCCAGTGCACTCCCTCCATTCATGGAGGTGGAGCTGCAGTGACCCCCTCAGTACTTTCCTCTAGGCCCCACTTCTTGCAGGTTTATCTCAAACACAGCACAACAGGCTTCAGCAGGTGACCTTTGGGGCCCCACCACATCTAGCGTCTCTCAAGGCTGAGAGCTGATTTATTCCAGATTTTATTTGTATTTCATAATGTTTTACTAACACAGTATCATTGTTCTGTTTCAGGACCCAATCCCAATAATATGTTGCATTTAATTCTGGTACCTCCCTGATTTTCTCTAGTCTGTGACAGTGTTTCAGTTTTTAAAAAAATTTTCTGGACCTGACATTTAGTAGAATGTCCCCAGGTTTCCATTTGTCTGACATTTTTCCTCATGGCTAGATTCTGGGTTTGAAGTGAAAGGTCATCTTTCTCTCATCCTGTTACTAATGTTCATCTTGATCATGTGGTTTAGGTCTCTCTTGGGAAGTCGTTATCTTTCTTTTTCCACACATAGTTCTCAGAGAGCTAGTCACTAAGTCTAACTCACATTTAAGGAGTAAATGTATTTGAAAAGAAAACCTCATGTAGTTGCAGCAAATGAAATCAACATCGCTATAGATAGAAAGCAAAAGTAAAAATTCTGCTTACTAAACCCTTCCCATGATTCTTGTGGACCAGTTCTCAAAATTCTTCTTCTGTGATGAGGGAACAATAAGCCAGCAGTTTGATTTGGTAGGTAGGACGGGTTGAGGTTCTCTGGCTCCATTTGGGACCCTCCTTGGGTCCAGTCAAAGTGCCAACAATGACTTTGTAAGCAACATTTTCTGGAACAGGATTGTAGGGATGTCTCATTTTCCTTGGCCTCCAGAGGAAACCTGACTGTGGAGCTTTTCTGGAAATTCTGTGAGCTGCTCAGTATCCTTCCAAAGAATTCTTGTTCTAGCTCAAGTCAGTAGAAGGTGGCTTATGCTTTTGCAACCTAGAACCTCTGAAGTCTATACAGATAGAAGGAGAAAAAGCCGATGCTCATCTCTGTTGGTGATCAGCAGGTATTTCATAAACCTCAAGATACATTCCTGACAGTAATGCTTTTTGAAAAAAAAGTAAATGGATACCACTTTAATGCTATAAATAATATATATCTCAAACTGAAAGCAAGCATCATGCTTAATGGTGAAGCTCTGGGAGCAGTGGTATTAATACCAGGAACAACAGAGATTTCCTACTTGCACTCCCACTGCTAACGGAATTCTGGAAGGACAATTAGGCAAGAGAACAAAAAGATGAGGTATGAATATGATGAAGGAAGAGGCAAGATTGCTCTCTCAGGCATCAACATGAATTCCTGAAAAACCCAAGAAAATTCATTGACTATCCGGTGAAAGAACCAAAGCTCATTAAGGTAGCTGACTACAAAAATAATTTTGGCCTATTGAAAAATGGCAAAAAATATGCAGGTATGAAAATATCCCATTGAAGGTAGTAATAAATAGAGATAAATTGTGTGTGTGTGTGTGTGTGTGTGTGTGTGTGTGTGTGTGTGTCACTGGGGATTGAACCAAGAGCATTCATTGCACATGCTCGGCAAGTGCTGTGCCACTGAAGAACATCCCAAGTCCTTGTTAAAATTTTACTTTGGGACAGGCTGGGCTTCAACTTTTGATTCTCCTGTCTCATCAGGCTTCTGCCTTCCCCTCCAGAGTAGCTGGGGTTAAACCGTGAACCACTGTACCTGACTGGAATAAACTCAGTCTGTGCCTTTGAAGCCCCATGCAGGTAAAAGACAGTTCTCTAAGGAACATTAAAAGTCCTGGTACAATTTTTAAAACACATACTTCATTGTCAGATAAGATAAATGTTTGGTTAATTTTCCGTACTTAATCGATATAAGTGACTCCCCCAAGGATTAAATTCATTTCAGAAAATAAACAAATAGGAAGTTTCTCCTATTGAACATTTCAATAAATTGTGAACTTGTATTACCCTGGAATATAGAGGTGGGATTGAATCATTTTTTAAAAATATATGTAAAATATGTCCTAAATAGGGCCGGAGGGTTAGCTCAGTGGTTCCGGCGCCTGCCTCGCAAGCGTAAGGACCTGAGTTTGATCCCCGGTTACCACATATAATGCTGGGCGTGGTGGCTCACGCCTGTAATCCCAGCACTCGGGAGGCAGAGACGGGAGGATTGCTGAGTTCGCGGCGGCTTGCCTGGGCACCATAGTGAGCTCAGGGCCAGCCT
>PVIC010026820.1:0-24279 GCA_004025085.1 Thryonomys swinderianus
CTAGGTTCCATCTTCTTGTTTGCCAACGGGAAGGTGGATCTGCGCAGCTGACCTCCTGGGGGAGCCCTCTGCTGGCTAAGTCAGGTGACATGTGGGGAGGGGAGCCACGGTCCCCGGACTCTGCAGCAGCTGGTGGGACGTCAGGAAAGTGGCAAACACGGAGACAGTGGTCTGCCCCTCCAAGTTCACAGAGAGTCAGCAAGAACACGGTTGAAAAAGCATCTTGTATGTTGTAAAGCAGCAGAAGAACAACAGGAATTGTTGTTTTCTTCTTTCTCAGTGTCTTGCTCTTTAGGTTCTCTGAGTTCCTGACTAAACCTTGGTGCGGGGTGTGGGGGGGCGTGGGGTGCTGTGGCGAGATTCCAGCAGCGAAGCATTCGTATGGCGTCCACATACGTCTCCTTGGGTAGTTCAACAGGGCTCACCCCTTGCCTCGCCAGTCCTCCCCTTGTCTTAACTGGGGTGGGCTGTTAGTCAGTTCCCTGAAGCTGCCGTCTCATCCGGGCTGAAGCACGTAGAGTTGCGTGAGCTCCTTTCTCCGTGAGGCTGTGCACTCCTGAGGGACAGAACATGTGGCTCTGGGTCTTGAAAGGAGTGTTCCGGGCACAGGGCTCAGAGCTCGAGGGACTGGAGGTGGAGTGTGTGTGTGGGGGGAGCAGATTCCAGGCTGCCCTTGATGTCTCCCTACTACTTCCTGGTGCTAGGACTCTGGGTGCATCATGGCCGGACTATGAGACTCAATTCCTTCCTCTGACCAATGACCTTATAGAGATGCGCAGATGTTTGTGCTTCAGGGTTGCTGGCAAGATGGGGATTGTGCCTACAAAATGGGAGTACAGACCAGCACACTGTGGGCCTCAGTGAGTGGCCGCCGACCAGCTACCCACCTCATTACCTTTCGTCCCTGAGAATGTGGTCTCTTACTGGTCTCAGTGCTGGAAAGTGGGACAGCTAGGGGAGGCAGGGGGGGATTTTGCATTCCTGTCCAGGGCCTAAAATACACCCCCATCCCCTGCCACCAGTGCCGGGTGTGCCACTTCCACACTCAGAATTGCTGCACATGTAGCAATGAAGACTCATTCACTCGTGTTTCATTTCTAAAGTTTGCAACAGATAACAAAGGCCTTAATATTGTGGCAGGGTGGGTGCTCCTGCCCTTCCACCCTGGGTTCACCCCTGGCAGCCAGATAGGGATAAGGGTGATGCGGTGGGGTGTGGCATGCAGCTGGGAGCCCGGTGCAGTCATAAGGGAGAGGGGCTATGGCATGTGGCTCCATGGCCTGCAGCGCACTGCGGGAGCACCACCTGCCCTGGTCTCAGGGCCGAGCGCCGAGGTCATTGCTTCTGGGGACCACGCAGGAGGATGAGTGTCCAGGACGGCCTCACGGGGCACACAGAGCTTCCCAGTTGCATTTCGGGAGGAGTCCTGCCACATGTGTGCTGCTTGCCTGCAGCCCCAGCTGGAGTTCAGTTGGGACCAAGACAACAGAGCACATGACTGGGAGTGACTTCGGATCCAGCCTCCTTGCGCCGCCTGGAGAAGCCTCCAGCATGCTGCTCTGGTCTCTGAGTCCAGTGCCTGGTGGAACTGGGTCTTGGCTTGCAGCCCTTAGGATATTTCTCAGGGAAAGCCCTTGGCCCAATAAGTCTATTTTTTTTTCCTTTTCTTTGGAAACTGTTGTGCTGTCTGTGAAAACAAAGGAATTTGGATTCTGTTCAGGAAAAATATAACCTACAAACAAATAGCCTTGGAAACTCTGGGCCTTGCCCTCTGAACAGGCCAAGCAGGAGAGCCCCACCCGGCGCAGCTCTGGCGGGAGCCACCCTGTCCCTCTGGAGCTGTCTCCAGCTGCCCAAGGGCAGTACTTGCTTCTGTCCCTCCCTTCTGGTCTTCTCTCAGGTCTTTGCAAGGATCCTGGGCTTCCCGGTGTCCTTCTCTCCTGTCCATGTGCCTTTTAGCCCTTCCAAAGAACTGGCCCTGGCAGCTCTCCTGGGTCCTCATTTCCCCAGATGATTAGTTGCTCCTATCCCTCAGGGCAATTTCTTTTTTTTAATTGAATTCTTTATTGGTATACTTTATATACAGCTCACAATCACACTCAACATTGGGGAATGTGTACCAGTATATGACACCAGTTAATTCTCATTTTTACCCATATCCCTACCCACCCCACAACTCCCCACCCCCTATATACATGTCCTTTCTTTTTCTTTTCAAATCATATTTATTCTTTCCCCTCATTACTTTCCCCTACCACATTTCCTTTGAATATTTCCTATTTCACAAAATCTATCATACATTCTAGAACTCATTTACATCGACAGGTTCTGATACCAGAGAAAAGATACAGTACTAACATATCTGTGACCTATTTATTTCACTTATTAGTGTGTCCTCAAGGTATGTCCATTCGCACATAAATGACTGAAACTTGTCATTCTTTATGGCAGAGTAATACTCCATTTTATTTTAAAAAACCACATCTTTAACCAGTCTCTTGTTGATGGACATGCTCATAGCAGCTCAGTTTATGATAGCCTAATCTTGGAAACTTGGGGGTAACTTCAATGTTAAGTATCCCTCCCGCTTTACAAATAGCCAATATATGAAATGGCTCACAATTCAAAAGCTCTCGCTGGGAGCCAGGCAGTCCTCATGGACAGGAATTAGCCAAGGTAAAGGCTCAACAAATGCCACTGCTTTCCTTATGAAATATTTTAATTTCTGTACCAGAAATGACTTGTGTGTGTGTGTGTGTGTGTGTCACTGTTAGGGTACAAGTCTGTGAGGCCCTCCAGGACAGGGACTGTGTCTGGTGTCCCTGAGTGCATGCCTCCCCACAGGACATTCCAAGTGGACACTGGTCACCACAGGTGGAGACTGAGCGAGGCAGAGGTTTATCTCTAGAGCTCTCATGTCCATCTGGAGCACTGGATTGGGGTTCTGTCCCGCCTACCTCTTATTTTGTGGCCCTGGGCAGATCAGTCATCTTTTCTGAACCCCAAACACTTACTTTCCAAAATGAGCATGTGGTCCCTGACTTGGGACTCTCTCAGATTTACCTTGAGCACCAGGTGAACTCAAGCAGGACGGGATAGTGGGAGTCGTAAAGTACCTCGGTGTGTGGCCACCATCACTGGAACCACGTGGACTCTTGTCATTGCTGTGTTAAGCAGCACACGGACCCATAGGTGTCTCTCAATTGGCAAAATATAATTTGCCAGTTTTATTTCTTGACAGAGTTAAAAAATATAATTCCTCACTGTTTGGGATACTTGCTGCATCTGGTCGAATATAGTGGTGCACTCCTATAATTCCAGCTGTTTGGGAGGCCGAGGCAGGTGAATCACAAGTTTGATCCCAGTCTGCATAGCTTAATGACTTAAGGGACCCTGTCTCAAAATAAAATAAAATAAAGAATTGGTGCAAAGGACCTGGCTTCAATCTCCAGTTAAAAAAAAAAAAAGTGTTCAAGGCAGCAGCCCCAAGCTTTCAGAAAGGTCTTTAAAAGGTCTTGGATTTCTTGGACTGGATCACTTGATGACTGTAAATCTCACAGTCATACTTCCTTTCAGGAAATGTCCTGAGAAAGCTGCAGTCACAAGGTGTGTGGTGCCACCTGAGACTGTGCCTCGGAGAGGCCAGAGGAGGACTGCAAGTCTGAGACCTGGGCAGTGCAGCAAGATCCTGTCTCAAAATCAAAAATTGAAAAAGGATAAGGAAATGAGGACCCAGAAGAGCTAAGGATATAGCTCAGTGCAAATCCCTAATACTGTACCAGGAAACAAAGAGCTGCTATCAGTACTTGTGGCTTGATATTATTTAATTCAAGAGGTGAGCAGTTAGGGGCAGGCATAAGGAAGGACGGAAAGAAGTGTAAGACATGAGCCTACTGTTAAAGACGTACAGTGAATTAGGGAGCCAGGGCTAAGTCTTGTACTTGTGGGCAAATGTATGATCTGAAAAATGAGACGGTATTAGCTTTGCTGTTGCTGTATACAACACTCGACACAACTCAAATCAGTTTAGCTCAAGGTTTACAGAGCTTGGGGGGATTTAGTCCATGGTCAACTGGCTTGAAGTAAGAATGTGGTGGACCAAAACTGGTTAGTTAACGGTTTTAGCAGGGAGCAGAATGGGAAAGGGCAGAGTTGAATGAGGAGAGACTGAGAGGCCATATACAGGATCCCAGTCTATGCCTCTGGGACCCCCTCAGACACACCAGAAGCACGCTTTTACTCACTTTCTAGGTGTTTCTTATCCAGATTAAGTTGATGTAGCAGGATTAATGGTCAGTTTCCTCTGTACTGAGGTCATTTGTGAACATTTTAGAGATTGCACCTTGTGTTAAGTTTTAAGGAAAGACTGATGTTCACACTATGATCGTGGGATAGAATTCATAAAGATCAGGACCACAGAGGGGTGCTGGTAACAGCTCCCTTTTAGCAGATCTACTGGTTTCTTTAGTTCTTGGTGAAACAGGAGGACGATATGAGCCCAAAGAGCTGCTAATATTTTCTAACTGATCCTTTCATGTGAGAAAATTAAAAGTCTATACTCTTTGCAGCCATGATATAGTTGGTCTTGAAAGAAATCAGAAAGAAATATATTTAGTGAAATTTTAATTTTCTAGCTTCAGCTTCATGGTAATAACCACAAAAACAGGAACTCCTAGGTCAGTGAGGTCACAGCATGGTGCTGAGAATACAGGATAATATTGGCAAGCGCTCAGTGAAAAGATTTAACTATACAAGTGTAAACTATTTAGGAAGAAAAAACAGAGCACCAGATGTGAAAATACAGCTAGTGCAGCTAAAACCACAGTCAGAGATAGGTTTATACTTTTAGGCTTGCACTTAAAAATAAGAATGTGAAGAAAGCTACTAAATGTTTAACCTCAGAATTCAGGACAAAGAGCAGTAAAACAAAACCAAGAAAGAGAGGACAACAACAACAACAAAAAAACAAAGATAAAAAAGTAGATTAGAGAAATCATCAAAATAATAGATAAATAAAATTTCCAATAGATAAATAAATTGCAAATAAACTCATGAGCTGGTCATTGAGTGGGACTATAACAGACAAAACTGGAAACATGCTTAAGGAGGAAGGAGGGGGAAAGCAAATAATTAATACACGGAAAGTTTCTATAGTTTGTAAAGCTTCTCCCTTCCTCAGCACTCTTGGTTCCTGGGTGAATTCTGCGTGTAATGAATTTGTTACATCCTTATTTTGCTAATGACTAATTTAAGATAAATAATTCAGGTTACTTTTTAGAGACATATAACCAATAAGTAGTAAAATTATTATTTGAATCCCAATGTTCTAATTTTATTGAATGTTTCCAGTAATTACATATTATCCTTTCAGAATGAAAGAATAAGTAAAAATGGAAGAATGAAAGTTTAATATCTCTGTATTGGCTTCTGGGGCTGCTTAACAAATCCTTGCAAATCATATACCTTAGAACCACAGATATGTACCCCTTAACAGTTTTGCAATTTAGGGGACTGAAATCAAGCATCAGAAGGCCATGCTGCCTCTTAAGGCTCTAGGGGAGAAATGTTCCTTGTCCTTTCTTAGACTTCAGTGATTGCTGGTGTTATGGCTTATATCTAGATGTTCCCCCAAAGCCTCATTCTTTAGGGGCTTTTTCATAGTATGCCTCTTGCGTATGTAATGCTGGTATTAAATGTGTGATGCTGGGATTAAGTGTGATGCTGAGATTAAGGTTGTGTGATTAATAAATTAGTCCACTGATAGGTTTGGCATAGTTCTTGGTGTGGATAGTGGGAAGGCTCAGCTGGTTGTGAGTACTACTTGTCCTAAGGGCAGGTAGCTTGGATAAAATATAAGGGACAGAAAGAAACTGGTTTCTGTCCTTGCTGCTTTGTTATGTTACTGCTGCTTTGCTGCCTTGTTGTCTTCTGCCCGCCATGAACTATTTCTCCACTATGATGCCTCTCTGGCATGCTGCCCTGCCTTGGAGCCAGCCGATTATGGACTGAAACTTCCATAAAGTGTGAGCTAAATAAACCTTGCCTCCTTTAACTTTGGATGTCAGATATTTTGTCTCAGCAAAGAAAAAGGTAACTAAGACCAATGGAAAATCTTGGTATTCTGCAGCTCATGGCCAGTCCATACCTCTGTCCTCACATAGTATTTCCTATGTGTAACCATGTCGTTTTCTCTTTGCACACACCTCCGCTGTCTGGTCCACTTGGAAGGACACTGGTCACTGGACTAGGCCCACCCTAGCACAGTGGACCCCCATCTTATTTAATTACATCATTTATGTCTAGTTCCAGTCTAAGGTTCCAGGAAGATAAAGGTTTTGGAGAGTCACTGTTCAACCCTAGGCAATGTCTTTCTTTCCTGTGAGTGTGGTTTTAATAGACTATCCATGTCATCTACCTAGTGAACTGTTTATGTCCCTCCTGCTTGGGAGGCAATAATTTACCCATGTACAAAGCAGGCCAGGTACTTGATTTGATGGCCTTCAGCACAGAAGGGAAAAGGCTTTTGAGATTTTAGGCTGAAATATTGGGGTTTACTAAAATAGGGACAGGGTGGGAGTAAGTGTCCTGTACTCTAGACCAATCTGAGACGTGTGCAGACTTAGGCACTCAGTGAGACCGGTGAAGTGGACAAGTGCAGAAGACACCATCCCAGATCCTGAAATCTTCTGATTACTGTTGAAGGCACTGGTAGAATGGCTGTTACCTTCCCAGCCACATACCTGGGATGGGTTAAAAAGAAGGGCATGAAAATTCTCTTCTGATATCAAGCTACCAGCCATAGGAGCTGGGTTTGTTGACCATGTCTATAGGTAGAAGAAGCATAATCAAGTAAAAGCTACAGACATTTGTATATCTGCTCTGCTAATAGAAGGTCTGTAGGACTGGGAATGTCTGAAGACTTTGGTAGCATTAAAGGGCCTTGATATGTGTGTGTCTGCAAGTTTTGTCCTTAACATGGCCATAGCTGCTGAGCAGTGCCTTGTACTGGAGGAGCTGGGGAGAGAGGGGAGGGAAGGATGGCTGTTAGTGGAGTTTTTTCCTTGCTGGCCTTTCCAAACCAGTGACTGATAGAGGTCTATGTTCAAAGACTGAGGAAACACATACTCAAAAATCACCTTCTGCACACTTACAATATTTCTCAACTTCAACACAGAGGTTTGCCTAAAATTAAGTTACTTTTATGGAAAGATACTGTGCAGTGATCTATCAATGCAAGGTTTAAAAAGACATGGGCCCCTATAGCAAAAGAGCATGGGAGATACAATGGCAAATAGAGGCAACCATTATGACCATATGAAAATTAAGTGTCATGTATAAAATAAATATTTGGAGGGGTCCAAGAAAGGTAGGGAGTGGGAGGAAGGAGAGAGGAAGGGGGTAAACAGGAATTAAGAAATGTACTGTACTCCTGTGAGGAATGAAATCATTATGTACTATAAACATGTACCAATTAAAAAAATTCAGTGTGCAATAAATAATTGAGTCATCAAGTGAGTTTCTTCACAGAATATTTTTGCTGCAGTCCTAATGCTGACATCTTCGTGGGGGTGATCTGCTATCCTGGTTTCCCCGGGAGCAGCAGTTTCTCAGGACGTGATACTTTCGGTGCTAACACCAGGAAAGTCCCTACACACCGAGAGATCTTGGTCGTGCTAATTTACAGGCTTAAAAAAGGAAGAAAGACATAAAAAGCAGCTCTGGCGACAACTGTAACAACAGTTATGGGAGCTGAACAAGGGGACAAAATGGGTCTGAGGGGGAGCCCCGGGAAAGGCCCTCGGCTTCATTAGTGTTTGGGCATGCTCACCACTGCGTTCCTGGCACCCAGCACCCAGCACCCAGCACAGTGTTTGACACAGAGCTGGAACTCCATCTATATTAGCCAAACTCCTGAATTAATGAATTTATGTCTGAAAACATTTGAGCTGAGGCTTGAAGGCTGTGCAGTATTTTGACTATAGGAGAAAATGGTGCATGTAGGAAAATGGCAAAAAAAGAGAACTCCAGTGTAGTGACTGGTAAATATGGTGTTGAGTGGAGTCTAGCCTTTTCCTGTGGCTGTTAATATCTTTCTTGGGTCAGGCCCTTGAAACAATAAGTCTATTATATTTCCTCTCTTCTTTTCTCTGTCCTGGAGACCCTCCCCCAACCCTCCTTCTTTGCTTCCGTCCCCTTTGTCTGTTGGAACAGATAACATCGTCTACAGAAAAGTTGCCAGTGGACTCTTTCAGGCGAACCTAGATGGCAGACACTTTGTCCAGGACAGCAGTCTGCT
The DNA here is from genome assembly GCA_004025085.1 of Thryonomys swinderianus. Taxonomy (NCBI): domain Eukaryota; kingdom Metazoa; phylum Chordata; class Mammalia; order Rodentia; family Thryonomyidae; genus Thryonomys; species Thryonomys swinderianus. The sequence goes on from PVIC010026820.1 coordinate 8,297, forward strand.
TGGGAATGTGCTGTGAGGCAAGTGCAGTTGAGAGGGTGAGCACTGGCCAGAGAAGGACAAAGACTGGGTGAGTGGATGAGCAGGGAGCAGGCCAAGGGTGAGGGTAGGGCACTTGGGCCAGCTGGAGACGGGTGCCCTGCTGAGTCACAGCATACTGTGCACCAACCTGCCTTGGGCTGCACAGGTGTTTCCTGCTGGATTCCCATCACAGAGGGCACAGAGCAAGGGAGAGAGGTAAGGGGGAAGAAGGATTTATGGAGCAACTGCCATGGGCCATGCAAGCACCGTTGAGTGTTTTTTATATGCATTCTCCACACACATGTTTTGAAAGAAAGTGTTGTTATCATCTCACACACGAAAAAACAGAGAGAAGAAGAATTGGTAACTTGCCAAGGATGTTAATTCATAGCTGGTCCAAGCCGCATTTAGACCTGGTTCTCTCTGGCCTTGCAGAGCTGGTTTCCAGTTTCCCATGTTCCTTTCACATCTCCGCTGATGGAAGAGATGTCTCACAGAACTCCCTCCATGACAGCAGAGCCTTCCAACTCTCCTTCAGGGGACCTGGAGCACTGGCCCTGCATCTCCTTAATGTGAAACATGTTGTGTGGACCTGGACAGAGCCCTCAAACTCCACGGTGGCCTCTGACTTTCACTGAGAGATGCTGTGGTTTGGGTGAATGTCCTCTTCAATGTCCCTGTTTAGCCTGTGGAGAATGTCCCTTGTGAAGCTTGGTCGCCAACTTGTGATGCCATTGGGAGGTGGTAGAACCCTTTAGAGATGGGACCTGGTGCAAGGAGTCAGGGCACTGTGGAGATGACTTGGAAGGGGACACTAGGATCCTGGCCCATGCTCTTTCTTTTGGCTTCCCAGATGCCATGAAGTGAACAGGGCTGTCCTGTCTGTCTCCTGCCATGCTGTTCTGTGCTGTCCCAGACTCAACGCAGTGGCCAAAGGGAACATGGACTGAAACCTTACAACCATGAGCTTCCTTGTAAGTCCATGTATCTCAGGAACTTATTAAGGCAAGATGGGGAAGAAGAATGTACTATACTAGGAAGATAGGGTTCTTAGAAAGCCATAGTTACCCATAGGAGGAAGTCCAGTGAATCTTATGACTCCAGCTAGCCAAACTGGCTCTCTCTCAGCATTTGGGGCCCTGGCTTACTAGCAGAACAGAGAGGAAATGTAGCGACAGGAATTCCAGTCCAGGCTGTGCTGTTCCCTAGCTGTGTGACCCAAATCCCTGTACTTCTCAGGTCTCAGTTGTACTGTCTCCAAACTTGATGCTAATACTTGGTCTGCTCAACTCAGAAAAATATCCTGAGAGATTATCTTGAGTATAGCAATAAATCTAAACTCCAAGAATGTAAGACCCAGGCAGGATATAATTTTAAATCTTTCATAGGACAAAGTGGGTATGAGTAAAATATAAGATATGGTTAACTTATTGGCGGTAGGTAGGTTAAAGTAAAAGAAGCCCAGTCACAGGGCAGCTCAAGATATAGAGGGGATCTTGTGTGTTGAGATAAGTTGTGGGCAAAGCAAGGACAGGGTCAGGTCAGGCACATAGTGAGCTGGTCTTAGCCTCGACCTTGGCCACGGGCACAGCCAGCCCCTGTGCCCCACTGAGGCCACTGCCTTATGGTCTGTCCATCTACCTGTGTGTTCATCTTCACGAGCTTTGTCTGTGCTATGAGTCACATGGGCACTCAAGCTCCAGGATTATCCCCTACCCTTGTAGAGGCCTTTAAGGTCCACGAACTGTATCTTCCACATAGAAAAGTGATATATGTATAGTTCAGACTTTTATTTCTATAGTTTGTGATCAGAAAGAACAAAAGATTCTTCAGCTTGAGGTAGAAAAGTTCCATGGAAGCTTTATCTGGCCTGGGTTGGGTCGGGTATGTGGCTTGAACAACCTACAGCTCGGGGTAGGACTGTCATTGGCCTGGGTGGTCTCAGCAGAGGAGGAAGCACAGGCATCCTTGCGTGTGCAGCAGGCCCCCTTGAGAGTTATTCTCATGTGAGGCCCACGGTGAACATATACCATGCTCTCTCCCCATGTCTGGCCAGGCTGGCCTGTGATTTTACAGAAGGCCTGAAATCAGCTCCAGTTCTCATCATTTGCTGTGCCTTTTAAGAGCAAACCTTAGCAATGCAGGGAGCCTCAGGAGCTGGAAAATTGTTGCACTGTGACTTCCCCCCTTTCAAAAGAGCTCAGCTCTGCTGCTAATAATATTACTAATAGCAATCATCACATTTGACACCTCTATTGCCGCAGAGCGTGTCAACCTTCAAAGCTGGGAGCAGCAGTGAGAACCCACCCCGGCTCTCCTATGAAACAGGAAAATAGGGGTCTGAGTGAGGGGCAAGAACCATAGAGTCCTGACAACCACACCTTTTCTCTTTTGCCCCAAGCAGGAAAAGGAATGTGCAAGGAGAAGTCCCCTCTGTTGGGTGACGGTGGCCTCCCAGGTGTGCAGAGAAGCTTAATTAGAGGCTCCAGGTGCGGGTTTCTGAGCACCTCTCCTCCAGGTTCTGATTGCCCTGGAGGCAGATAGCACAGGAGGGACAAGGTGGCTGAGCTGGAGCAAAGACCACAAAGGCCACACAAACACTTCCTGTGAGATAGCACAGTCTGCCTTATAGAGAGCTAGTCTGGGCCAGACTGTTCCCTGTTGGGCTGACATGGGACACCGACTCTAATGTCACTCTGTCCTACTGCTCTTAAAGTATCTTATGGGTCCCTGGAGCCTTTGGTCTTCTGTGGCTCAGGTTTTTGTGCAGATCAGACTGCTAGTTTGTTTCTATGCCTTACGCCATGTGCCTTCTTCATGTGCACCCAGGAAACATTCAAACAGGGTGCAGCTGGTGAGGAAACATGGCACCCAACTCTAAGGTTTGTGGGGAAATTGAGTACCCTGGAGGCAGTGCTTCTAGGGGCAGCAGAGGGACAATGGGACCCTGAGGGAACCTACCCCAGTCGGAGGAGAGGTAGATTCCTCCTAGAGGGCTGAACCAGCCCTAAGCAATCTCTTCCCCAGGGGCCAGCTCTTCCTTGAAAAAGAAGCCTCTCCCAGCATCCTACTGCAGTGCCCCATGGCCTGGTCCTATTGAATCTGCAGCTCGGAATGCCTGCCTGATCCTTCCTGATCAGACCCAGCGAGGCGAACCTTGGAGAGCTTTTGGTAATACCCAGCAGCCCAGGCAGACCACGTGCTGCAGGTAAATCACATTGTCAGGCACTTCCACCTGGCCCTGGTATTTGGGGGCATCTCTTTAGGCATGAAGTTTTGTGTTCAGGACTAATAGCAATAATTATAATCCCTCACTTTGTAGAACACTGTGCAATTTGCCAGGCATGTTCATAGCCATCACCCGGGGAGCGTGGCATTTACAGGATAGAGCAGGTAAAGCCAGCTCAAGCTGTCCCCTGCCAGCCTATGGGGCTTGGGCCTCCTCCTAACATGTCCCTGCCCCAGAGGGGACAGGATTGAAGAGTAACCACAACCCTGCTGTCTTCCTGCTGAGCTCTTCCTATTCATCATCCTGTGTAATCATGTCTTAGCTCACTGGGGCGCTCTCCTTTGGCCCCCATGTCCTCTGGAAACAAAAGCCTCAAGTAGAGAAGCCACTCGTGCAACACTGTACAGCCCATGGTGGGTGGAGCGGGCCTTCTCCTGCCAGGGTCCTCCTCCGGCTGGCCAGCCTCGTGTGGCACATGTGCTTCTTGCTATTTATCTTGGCACTTATCTCTCCATGCCAGGAACATAGGAGGGCTCAGCAAAGGTCTGATTCTGATTTGTTTGTCTTCTTTCTCCCCTTGGCTTTTTTCTTCAGAGAGGGCATGCAGAGAGCGGGGAAGGTGCTTCATCCCTGGCATCTTGGCTCTGGGCACGGCAGGAGCCTCAGTCCCTGCCTGGGTATTTGTTTTCTCCCCCAACTGTCTCCAGTGAGGGGCAGGATGGGAGATGCTGAGTGGGGTTGTTCCTTCCTCTCCCTATTACTCCAGTCCTGAATGTTGCTGGAGGTGTCTCTCCAGCATCCCAGGAATAGCTGCGCTCCCAGATCTCCTGGGTTCCCCAGAGCCAGCGGTGTGAGGTGTGGGTCTTCCTCTGCTTCCTGCTTTCCAGCCTTGGTGCTACTGGGTCCATTTCATGGCCTCTGAGTCCCAAGGTTGTGGCTCGCTTTCTTATTTATGCATGGGTCCTATGGCTGTCTTCACCCAGCTGGCCCCACCCACAGGTGGCTGTGGGTCTCTGAGTCTCCGGGTCTCCGGGTATTGAACACAAACTGTACCCTTGGGGCTCCTCCAGGGGGCCTTGAGGCCTCCGCCCACAGTAAAGAGGGTGAGTGGGAGGAAGTCAGCTGTTGTGAGCCCCTAGGAGTGCTCCCACATGCCAGAGTGGGTCATGGGCTTGGGTTTGGGCTCGGAAATGCCCAGGGTTTCCCAGGCAGAGACAGAGGGAGGCAGTTCACCCAGAGACAGTTCCCTTCACGTGTTGTCAGGTGCACAGGTGTGGACGGGCTCCCATGGGGTGGCCTCTGCCTGCGGCTTGTTTGGCTCAGTTCCTCATCTGTGAGCAGCTGTGTCCCCAGACTCATGCTCTGGGGTCTGGCTACTGCTCTTCTTGAACTTGCTCTGTTTTGATGCATTCTTTCAGTAAGTATTGCTGGCCTGTACTGATGGGCCTGCAGCTCGGGGTTCCATTGGGCCTGTTCTGGAGCTAGACCATGACACTTTTTAGCTAGGGGCTGAGAGACTCAGTTTCCCTGAGCTCGGTTTCCTTCACTGTAAAAGTACGTCTGGCTAACCCCATGGGGACATTGGGAGGGCTGAACTGGAGTTGCTGCGAGCCTGGCCAATAGGTATCAGTGTTCAGTAAACATCAGAGTGGCCACATCTACTGCTTGGGGCCGGAAGCTGCACACAGGCTGACCCAGGGAGTCTGGCTGAGCTGGATCCTGCCCCAGGCCTGGACTCTGGCTTGTCGGTGGCCGAGGACCCCTGGCTTTTGGCAGGCACTCCCTGTGCTGAGTCACTGGCTGCCTTAGGCTTCCCTGTCAAGGCGGCTGCTAAGTCACGTCTCTCCACTGTTCCCTGGAGCCATTGGTGAGGTGGGGACTTGTCCAGGGCCTGACATTTAGGCTTGTGAAATTCCACTGTGGGTACAGTTAGCCCATCCTTCAAACCTGTCTGGACTCTACATTTGGCCTCCTAATATTTGCTTGCCTGTTTCTAACAGGATTTCCTCCCAGCCCAAATCATTTAACAGACCAGAGAAGCCTTTGAAAATGTTTTCCTCATACTCCTCTCCGGTTCAGAATGCTTCCATGACTACCGAATAAAAACCTCCAACTCTTTCTCTGACACAGGATGCCTATGACCTAACACTTCTTTTCAGTCCATTTTATTGTCTTTTTCACGTTCCAGGAAGGATGGTAATCATTTCTGTATCAGAATTTCTGAGGGGAATATTGAGTTCATCCTGGACAAGCATTTAGAATGTGGCTTTCAGGAAGAGGAGCCATCTAGCTCTTATACTGTTTGCCATCAAAAGTGAGCCTGCCGATAGGTTGGTCATGGCTGCTGGTTTGGAGGATGAGGGCACAGCCATATATCAGTCAGTGCTTCCTCAGCCCAGAGCCTCAGCTCTGAGTGGGCGAGTGGAGAGGCGCAGACGACGTACCTGCCAGCTGTGGGCTGTGTATGGAGAGTGTTTGGTTTCATCTACCAGAGTTAACTTGATAGCTTTTGGATCTGGAAGGTCCTCAGGAGCCGTGTGTTTAAGGTGTGTTGCTCAGGGTAGTGCCACTGGGAGGTGATAGATCCTTGGAGAGGTGAGGTCTTTTCATTTTGGGCCAGAGATCTCGAAAGACTTCGCTCCACCACTGTCTCTGCCACTGCCATCTACATCTGTGCCAGAGCCCTAAAAGCAGTGGATCCACCCAGTGTCAGACCGTGGGCCAAAATAAACCTGTTCTCTTCAGAAGCTGACCTCAGCCTTGCCGTTGCAGCTGCAGAAGGCTGACCAGTACGGATGCCTGGGACTTGGTAAATCAGGTCTGGTGTGTCTCCGAGGTGCATAGGTCTTGGTTACCTGGGGACCCAGATGGAACAAAAAAGAAATCCCATCCTTCTTGAGTGAGGTCTGAGGGATTCTGTTGCCCACAGACCTTGGCCTGTGAGTGCAGTTTGCAGTAGCGACTCTGTGAGTCTCTGTCTGGATCAGGGTTACACCACTGGCTACTTCTGTTCTAATGCTTCCGGCTCTGAGATCGAGCACATATTGGTTTCTCAGGCTTTTCGGCCTGCCGATGGCCACTGAGGGACTTCTCTGCCTCTGAGCACATGAACCAATATGATATATCCTCTGTTTTGTCTGGAGAAACCTAACTAGTGCTGAGAGGAACCCTGATCCCAAGGGGGCCGTACATAAACTTGCCCTTTGTGTTAGAGGGGGACAGTATCTACCTCTGTTCTTGTTCTTGATTTTCTTTTCTTTTTTTTTTTTTTTTTTGAGACAGGGTCTCGCTTTTTGTAGTTCAGGCTGGGTCTGAGCTCACTATGTAGCCTAGGCAAGCCTCGAACTCAGCAATCTTCCTGCCTCTGCCTCCCGAGTGCTGGGATTACAGGCGTGAGCCACCACACCCAGCACTGTGGTATGTGGTATTGATGGCTGGTGGGCGTGAGTCTCCATGCCCAGCATTATATGTGGTTACTGGGATCGAACTCAGGACCTTGAGCTTGCGAGGCAGGTGCTGGAACCACTGAGCTAACCCTCCGGCCCATTCTTGATTTTCTTAAGAGAGGTCCTCACTAGGTAGACCAGGTTGGCCTTGAATTCACTTTGTAGCACAGACTGTCCTTGAATTCATGACAATCTTCCTGCCTCAGCCTCCTTGATGCTGGGATTACTGGTGAACACTACCACCTCGCCCAGCTTCCCTCTCCCATAAACATCCTTGAAGAGATAGTCTGTAGCAGAGGCCTTCAGTCCCCTGATTATGAAATGTATGGAAATGCGCTGTCTGTGGGGAGCTGCCTTCCCAGAGGGCTGGGTGGGGGGAGGGGAAGGTGCAAGCGCTGTGTGGTTTGCCTCAGTGGGGATGACGGTGCTGTGTGGTTTCTTTCCCTGTGGGCTCTCCCTTTAACATGATGCATGAGCACGACTTCTGCCTTTACTTAGAAAGTCCTTCCTTTTTCCCAATTTGCAGCTCTGTCTGAAATCTCCACTTCCGCTTCATTTCTTGAACGAATCTCTCCCGACTCCTCAGTTCAAGTGAATCTCTTCAAGCTGCCTGGTGCTGTCTGCAGGGAACAATATGGGGCCTCCCTTCATACTCCCCTAAGGCCTGTACCTTGAGTGCACCTTGTTTATCAGCTCTGAGGACTTCAGCAGAAAGCGTCCCTGGCCTTTCCCACTAGCCCTGACTAGGGTGGACGTTTGTTCCTGTGGCATGGAGTGACCTCCAGATGGCATTTCTTGCCTCTCCTTCTCTAGACTTTGAGGTTCTGGAGAGTCCTTGTGGGTCCCAGCACTTGCCATAGTGCGGAGTACAAAGAGGCATTTAATTAACATTTACAAGCAAATAAATGATTACATGAAAATAAGGATACTCTTGTCACCTATTCATGCAAATTAACACGTCTGACCTTAGCAGAAGCCCATGGAGCATGCCCAGTTCATACAGATGTTCATTAGGTACTTAGTTAGCATCTGTGGGCCCTTCTGCTCTCTGTCTCATGTGCTGAATTCCACACTCCCAGAAGGCGTCTGTGAGCCCCAGTGGACCTCTGTTTAAGAATGTTTACATTGTTCGAAGTAGTACTCAGACTTTGCAGATAGGAAAATTCTAGTAAGCCCTTTCACAGCAATTTAAAAGCCATGAACTCTGTGTTCTTTTAACTTAGTAAATAGCACACTCATTTCATCCTTAATAGTTTACAAAATCAACACCAGCTTAAATTAATGGTCATTTGTCACTAAACACAGCAAGTTTCAAATTGCAAATGCATTTTACAGTGGCCTTTGAAAGTTGATATTGGAAAGAGTCAGAGAACAGCGCTCCCAGTTTTCCATAATATGATAAAATTAGACCAAAGATTGAAACATTTGGAAACTCAAACTTAATGAACCCTCCTGACAGGGGACAGAAAGCACAGTGATTCAGAGGATTCTGCATTTGAGTTCTTCTTCTCTTAATTATTGGGCCTTGGTTTCTTCGTTTGTGTCAGTGGAATCCAGTGAAGTAATGTGCACTAAGACACTGTGTAGCTCACGTTAAGCTCTTGACAAGTCGCCAGTAGGTGTAGAAGAGACATAGTGTTTCTGGACCCCTTCCTGCCAGCTTTGGAATTTAGCTCTGGACCAATGGGTGTGGCCATTTCAAGTTTTGAGGCCTCTCTGGATGGGATGGATAGAGCAAGGGGCAAGCGGGGTTCTGTCAACTGGAAACCGCAACCTGGAAATGAACTTTCCTAATCAGCGCAGCAAAATTCCAACAGCTGGTTCTACTTTGGAATCAATTGGAACCTCCTGAGCCCCTTGCTCTTTTCTGCAACTAGCAAATGCCATCCCGCCTCTCAGATTTAGAAATTTGCCACACTGTATCAGAAACAGATCCCCGTGCTCAAGGTCAAGGTCCCCAGCGAGGGCCCGGCCCTGGGACTGCTACAGCCTGCCGGGTGGCCTCCGGCTGAGGTCAGGGATCCAGCGGCACCACCGAGGGCTGTCCTGTCCCTGGCTGCTGGCCAGTCACTGCCCAGTTCCATTTCAAAGCGTGAGTCACGTTCGGATGTGGACAGCATGTTAAATAACAATTTTTAGGATATGAGTGTTAGATCGTGGCAGCAAGAATGCCTTTGATTTGGGAAAGAGCTGCTTCCTAAATGCCTGGGTTGTAACTGGCATCTGTCCACGTTGCCGGTGGGCCCCTGAGTGTCCACAGGGCCTCCCCACAGGCTAGAGTTATCCTGGGTGCTGTAGGCACCAGAGGCTGTCGGTCAAATGGCTGTTCTTACCGCCCCTGAGGCTCAGCGAGCCATCAGATGGAAGGACTACAGGCTGGGAATGAGGACCTAATTTTGAGCTTCCTACCTGTGTGGCTTCAGGCAGATCTCTGGCCCTCTCTGAACTTCCATTTCCCACCTGAAAAATGAGGAGAAAGCTGTTGCTCTTATCTCACAGAGCTGGGGATCAGTGTTAGAAAAGGCAAATGTCTTTTTTTTTGGAAAAGAGTATAAAAGGTGGTAAAGAAGTATTTTTGAACACATAGTTTGTAATAGTCACTATCGTATATACTTTTAGACACATTCTACGGTTTTGAATGATTTTCAAGCTCAAAGTCATGTCATGGTAGTTTGTAGAAGAGAAAACTGTTGCTTAAAGAACTAAGTAACTTGCCAGGTAAGTGGTATAACTAAGAATTTCAAATCAATTTTGGAAAGGCAGAGGTGATTGAAAAATTCAGGTCATGTTTACATTTTAAAAATTCTTTTTAGAATAAAAGACATTGCTAAGAGCAATGGGCAGGCGTTTTCAAAGCGAAGGGGAATAATTGAGGTGGATTCGTGACAACATATTTTACCGTAATAAATTTTCTTGATTCTGCATTCATTGTAAGTTTTGACCAGCCTTCGGGTGTAACTGTTTCCCTTCTTCCTGATGTTGTTGATATGGCAGAGCTCAGGGGAGGTCTTGAGTAAAGAAAGGGGAGGGTCTTCCGGTGCCCAGGGCGTGAGGACAGGGAAGGCCTACTAATACTAATACCCTCACCAGTGGGGGGATGGTGCCTCCCCTACCCACCGTGTGGCAGCAGACAGAGGCCAGGATCACACTTTGAGCCCTTCGCAAAGACCTGCTGAGGGCCGCTTGGGAGCTGATCTTCCCAATGAGATGGAGTAGAGCCTTTCACTGCCCACAGTCTAAATGATAAGGACCTCTTCGTTTTCTATGATGGCCTTGATAAATGCCACATGCTAGGTGGCTGTCACATTCTCCATGCCAGAAGACTCTTCGGGTGTGAGCAGTGCCAGCCCTGTTGGATAGTGCAGAGGGAGAATCTCTGCTCCATGACTCTGCCCTCACTTCAGTGGGTCCCTGGTTTGCAGGGCTTCACCTCGAACTCGCCACCCCCTCTGTCCCTCTCCTCTGTGTGTCCATCCCTGCCCTATTCTTATAAAAGCATGAGTCCCTGGATTGAGGGCCCACTTGGATCTGGGCTATCTCAGATCCTTCACATAGTCTTCCAGGAGCCTTTTGTACATAGGGTTCTGGCTGGACTTAGCTTCTGGGGAACTCCACTCAGTGCTTTGCAGGGGCCAGGAAGAAAATTAAAGAAATAATTCTGTAGTTGCGTGCTGAATGCATAAAGCCTCCGTACCTCAGATTCCTTATCTAGAAAAGCGAGAAGAATCATGGCTAACTCACAAAGCTGGGGTAAATCATGGATTGCTTGAGTGAGATATGAAATTATCGACTGAATGAAGGATGGAAATGTCAAAGACAGTTGTTGTGTATAGAAGTTTTTGCTCTATTAGTCTCCAGTTGTCTTTTTCAGTCATTCATGGAAGATGTGTCGAGCCCCTGCTGGGGCCTCAGGTTTTCCTGGACACACTGGGGCCACTGCAGGGGGTCAACGAACATTTAGCTCTTCCCTGAGCTCACAGTTTAGTCATGCTGGTGGTTCAGGGGTTGTCAGCTGGACCAAGCCGCAGGGCACCCAGACTTCTGGTCCAGCATTATTTCAAGCGTTTTGTGAGGATGTTTTGGATGGGATTAGCATTACATTGAGAGGAGGAGCAAAGCAGCCTTTCCTGCTGTGGTGAGTCTTATCCAATCCGTCAAAGGCCTGACTAGAACATAAAACTTGAGTAAAGGGGAACCCTTGGCTGGCAGGCTTTGGGTTGGGGTCACAGCTTTTCCTCTCTTTGGGCTCCAGCTGGAACAGTGGCTCCTCCTGGGTCTCCTGCCTGCCAGCCAATGGGTTGCAGCTGCCACATAAGCTCTCAGCTTCTCAGACCCTTGGGCTTGGCTGGATGTAACCGTGAACTTTCCCAGGCGTTCGGCTCGCTGACTCATCTAGAGAGCTTGGGCCTTCCCTGCCTCCATGAGCGTGTGGGCTGATAAGGAATCATCCTCGTAATAAATTCATTTCTGTCTGTGTCTGTGTCTCTTTGTTCTGTGTCTCTGGAGGGCCCTGGCAAGTACAATCCTCACGATCATCTTTGTCTCCTTTATGTTTATCCCACAATTCTTCATCCATTCTCTCTTTTCATCTAAAAAAGTGCTGTTAATTAGGCTGAACACGTCCTGCAAAACCCCCTGCTGGGCAGAGGAGGAAACCTCGCTGAGGGGAAGAGTCCCTGATACCTCCCTACAGGACAGACCTCTTTTCCCTGTGGGGAGGGGTGGGGAGGCCCTTCTCACTATCACCTTCTGTGCCTCTCAGATACAGGAGCCAAACTTCAATTACTATTACTATAGGTTGTTTTCTGTGCAGGGCAGAAAAACAATCACTCTCCTCTTTGAATTTTAAAATAGCGTTGGTCATCAATTAGAAACCTCTTAGGATTCCCTTGGGGAGAAATCTGAGCCTGGTAAAACGTGGGCTAGGCCAGTCTTGTAAAATAATACATAAACAAGATCTTCCAGAAAAGCCTGGACTAAAAGTCCAGATGAGTCAGAGACTGAGGTTTGAAATGATTTTGGAATTTATTAATTTTGGCTCCTTCCTCCCATGGTCAGAACCCGGATCCCAGAGATAGTGGCTGGCTTATCAGGGTGCAGTTTAAGAGGAGTGGATTGGTTCTATCTTAACTGCCAATGCCTCGGCGTCCAATCCTGCGTTCTGCCACTGTTTCATGCTTATCTAGCAAGTGCAGACCACTCCCTTCTCCCAGCTCCTGGGCTAATTTCACTCCAGTCCTGTGGAGTGGACATGGAACAGTGCTCGAGAAAAGCTTGCTTTTCCCTCCATATTTTAGGGCCCACAGACAATCCTCTGAAACGTGAGTTATCACTCAGGGGCCTGCATTTGGAAGAATGTTTTAGAGTCACGCAGTGCTGAGTTTCAGCCCTAGCTGCTTGCTCGCTAACTCCGGAAAGGGGGCACAGAGCAGGAACACCTTCAATCTCCATTTTTGGATCCATTAACCAGGCCTGGAGCCCAGGCTTCCACTTGAATTTCCATGTGGAGAGGGAGACGTGCAGGTGACTCCCTCAGCACACTGCTGACCACAGATGCCTAGTGACCCAGACCCAGTACTGGAAGGCTGACGCTGTGGGTCACAGATGCACGGGGGAGGGAGGCTGCACTGCTTATGGATCTTCAGAGTAAGTCCTCATGCCTCCCACAGTAGTTAGTGGTTCCGCCTCTGCTGCCTTCCATCATCCATGTGTTGCCATGGGAAGTCTCCTCTCTGGCCTAATTCTTCTATCTGTGAAATGGGTCACGGCCAAGCAGGGAGTTCTTCCCTCTCTTGTGGGAGTTTTCGGTCTTAAATGCATATGGAAGCACTTGGTAGCTGAGCGGCAGAAATAAACATTCATCTATTCACCTGCCGCATGTTTACCCGGAAAAGCTGCTGTGTGTTGACGTTGTCCTTGGTGCTGAGAAAACACTAGTAAATAAGACACTGGGTCATCCGGAACGTTGGAGTTAAGTACAGAGAAAATTGTAGTATGGTCATTGTCCTCAGGTCTCCTGGGACGGGGAAGCCCTTGGATGGCAAATGCCGTGAATGAGAACTTACACCACGCAGGGGTCAACCAGGAAATGGCGTGAGTAAAATGTGCGGAATCTGATGGCGCCGCCCCCTTGGTTCAGGGTTGTCAGCAGCTCCAAGAATAAGAACACTGCTTCTCAGGGGAGCATTTTCAGGTCCGTCTCCGTCCGAAGCCTCACCATCTTGGCCTCTGTGCTGAGCCCTCTGTGAACCTCACTTGTGCTCCAGCCCTGCGCAACTCTGTTCACTTCCCTCATGCCTGTGCCCTTCTGTGTGCCATTTCTGTCACAGGGCACGCGGTTATTCCTCCTTCTCTGCATGCCAAGCCCTTGCCATCTTTCCGGACGGCGTCTCTGCTCAAGGGTAAGGCAGCTGTGAGCTCAGTGACCTCCTGTGGCTGCCTCTGTGGAAGTGGCCTTCTGTGTTTCCTGTGCTCTTGTTAGATGGACCTCTGCTTCCGCCGGTGACTCCGTACCCTCCACACTCAGCACAGGCTCTGGGAGGAGGACCCTTGGTGTGTCTGCAGAGTGAATGAGTGAGTGAGGGTTGCTCACTCTTAGCTACCTGCTCAAATCCTGGGTTGAATGCATTCGGCTGTCATCAAAATGAATTGGGAAACAGAAATGGCTTCCTTGCTACTTCCAAGGTGGGGAGTTTGACCCTCACTCAAGACTTTTCCGAGTGGTTTGAATCTGTGGTGAGTATGGGCCTGGGTTCCCTGAGTGACTGGAGAAGCGGGAGCCCGCCAGAGGAGGGGGTTTCTGTAACTCTTGTCTCTCCCTGGAGGGATCGGAAGTGACCCTCAGTATTGCCGACATCAGGAGAGGAGAAGAAAGCCCACTTCTCCAGGTGTCTGTCACCTTAGAATAAGGACTTCCAGCCTCTGTCCAAACAGCTCTTTAGTTTTCTCCCAGGATCACCAAAGCATTTATGCGTGGGGGAGGGAGGACTGGGCCGTGCTCTTGGTTCTTCTAGTCACCAGCTTTGCAACTCCGGGACCTCTGAGCCTCCCTTCCTCCTCCTGAAGATGCCCACCTCCCAGGAGGTGGAGGAGGAGCAGGATGGCACTGGTATCACGGGCCCAGGGACATTGCTTGTGTGAGGGCTCTTCCTCCCCATCTCTGTATGTTGGCCCTGAGGGGACTGTGAATCCTGTGTTCAGGTGGGAAGACTGAGGCCCAAGGAGACAGCTGACTCCAGGCTGAGCAAGAGTCTAGGACATGAGGAAAATGGTAATTACATTAAATATTGATTTCCACATTTAGAGCCAAAGAAAGTGTACTAAGTTGCACATTTCATCCAATACAGCACCTTAAGATTTACTAGTAACTTCCTATGACACATTTAATGAAAAGAATAATAACAACAATAGTAATAATAACTACTATCCACTGAGAACCTGCTTAGTGTGAAGCATTTTGTTAGCCCACTTGCCCTTCATAACAATGGGAGATGTATATTAACTTCCCTGGTTACTGGTACGAGAGAGGCTTATTGATCATCTCCATCAGTATTTGTTACAGCTCTTTCCAGTTGCTTCTTTCCGGTCCTCATCATAGATGAAGAAACTGAAGCCCAGAGAGGTTAAGAAACTTGCCCAAAGTCACTCAGCGAATCAAAGGCATGACTGGAACTTAAACCACATCTACTGGACATAAAATTCCAGTCAGGATTTTGCTGTGGGTTCTGGAGAAACTTGCAGTGTAGCCAGAGACCCTCTGCATCCTGCAGAAGGGAAATGGCTCATCGCTGTCCTCCCAGCCTCACTGTTTGCCCAGAGCTCATTTTGCTGCATATGAGGGCTTTGGGCTCAGCTCTCGCTTAGCAGAGGGTGGGATGCAGCAACTCACAATGCACAAGGCTACTGTCACCTCCAGTGCAGGTGTTCAGCAGCAGGGTCTTGAGCCCAGACCTGGTGCCTGATGCCTGACTGACTGTGTGGTGCTTTTGTGCAGTCTGCTCCTTGGACCCCGGACTGTCCTGGCATATCACAGCACCTCCCTTTCACTGAGGGCCGCTGTGGATCTCAGGGAGATTATCCCTGGTGGGAGCCCCTCCGAGTGCATGTCATCTGCAGAGACCCTGGGAGCTCAGAGCAGCCCTGACTCACACTGAGCTGTCCCCACCCTGTCTAGGAGCCACCCTCTCCCACACTGCCGCTTCTGGCACAGACCCCGGGGCAGCCTTTACAGTCCGGGCTGCAGAATTACTCACTCTCGGATTCTTCCCCTGGCATCTGCCGGAGTCCAGGAAGTGGGCTCTGTAGCTGCTCTTTCTCACTCAGCTTTTTCCCTGTCTCCTTTCTTGCCTGGGGCCAGTGTCGACTTTGCTCCCACTTCCTCTGAGCGTGGGCATCCGGCAGGAGGTGGCTCAGCAAGGAGAGGTCAGCGCCAGCCCCGCTGCTGCCGCAGTGACCACTGCCTGGGTCCGTGGGATGGCAGCACCAGGGGAAGCGACTCCATGTGTGTCCGTGGGGTGGGTGCACGGAGGGTCTTCCCCTCCTGCAAAGCAGCGGCTGGCTCCCCCAGACACTGGTGGGTCCCCGGAAGCTGCTTCACGTCCCTGTCCACCTGGAGCTCTCAGAGGCGGCAGGGAGCTGCGGCTGGCGCTGCACTGGCAGAAGGAACTTCACTTGTGCCACGGTGGCCGGCCATACAGTCACCATCCCTGTCTTCCTCACCCACCGCTCAGGGTGGATGAATACTCGTCCAGGTCCCGAAGAGCCGCCAAGTGGACCCACTTAGTGCAGTGTGTCCAGTGACAGAGCCACAGCCAGCAGGCTGCTCCTTGCCCTGTCCCTCAGTTTCCCTTTATGTTCTCTGTTCCTTTGCCATTTTCCCCAGCTCATCTTCTAAGGAATCAGAGGTTTTCCCAGGGTAAATGTCAAGCCGTGCGGCACGCGCTCAATAAACCCACAGTGAATCTGAAAGTGGCGGTGCGTTCTCAGAGTATTTCCTTCTTAAAAAAAAAAGACTTCTGGAGCCGGAGGCTTAGCTCAGTGGTTCTGGTGTCTGCCTCGCAAGCACAAGCTCCTGAGTTCGATCCCCAGTAACCACATAAAATGCTGGACGTGGAGACTCATGCCCACCAGCCATCAATACCACATACCACAGTGCCGGGCGTGGTGGCTCACACCTGTAATCCCAGCACTCGGGAGGCAGAGACAGGTGGGTTGCTGAGTTCGAGGCTTGCCTGGGCTACATAGTGAGCTCAGAGCCAGCCTGAACCACAAAGTGAGACCCTGTCTCAAAA
>PVIC010026821.1:0-24283 GCA_004025085.1 Thryonomys swinderianus
TAAAATGAATTTGACATTTTAAAAATTAATGTATTTTAGAAAATTCAGAACTACTTCATAAATCAGAAGCTTTTAAAGTATGCCTGTGAAAATATTCCTCCTCCTCCTTCCCACCCGCTAGAAAATGTGATGATAGTTTGATAATGGAATACCGACAATAAGCCAATTTGGGGCATTTTGGTTTATATATAAACCAAAAATTAAGGTGGTGTACATCAACATATGGCTCTTTGGTCTTCACAACTCTTATGTTATTTTTGGAACTGATGTTATTCTTGGTAACTATTGACAAGCTTCCAAGATGTTTGAGGAAAGGCTCTTCCTCAAAATCTTATTCCCAGGTGTAATAAAAGCTATTGCCAGAGCAAACTTCAGGAATCACAAAAACATTTATTGTTCAAATATTTCATTGGTAAATCCACCATCTAAGGTGATCAGACAACCTGCTCTAAGAGTTCAATTAAATCTTTCCTCTCTTGACCTCTAGGTGCTACCACGATACATTGTATGAAATTGTTCAATTGGAACAAATACAATAGCATACTAGAGGCAGGATTTTGATCTCTGTAGTTGAGGATTCTGCTATTAGAAAATTTCTTGAACAGAAATTAGTTATCAGTACAAGTGAGAATCAAGCCTCTATTAAGTTTATGCACCTTATTTATTTTTTGAAAGTGTGTTTATGTAAGGTTTTTCTGTGTCTTTAAACTGTTGTAACCCTCTTGAGTACTCAAGTATCTGTAATTTCACAAATACAGCTTTTAACGTCAGCATGTCAACTAACCAAATAGCTGTTACCAATTAGGAGACGATTAGCAGAAGGACTGAAAGGCAGAGGTCATTTTCCTTAGGGGTTTTTATAATTTCAGTGAAACACAAAGGAAGGAGAAATGATAGTCTTAACAGGGAAATAAATACTTATATGAAAGCTTATTTTATAAAAAGGAGAAGCATCTAGATGAGATGCTCTGAAAATAACATTCTACTGATTTCTATAATATGGAATGCATTTTATATTTGTTATGAATAAGTAGGAATTATTTTTTCTGAGATGAAAAAGTATTGAGAAATGTTTTAAATACATGAACTCAATAATTACTGGTTCAGGCCCAGTGCTGGGGGAAGAGCGAGGGACTTCTAACTAGTCTGGAAAAAGAATCCAGCCTGACAAGGATGGAGAAAAGTGGGAAAGAAAAGCTAAGCGCACCGAGAGTAAAAACTATATAAAATAAAAGTAGATTTCTGAAGAGCCCCAAAGATAACAGCTTGAGTGATGAGGAAATTTTCTAAAAAGATAATTAATAGTTATAGGCTCCAAAAGAAGGTTAAATCTGAGACGAGGGAAAAATACTGGTCTTCCCTCTTCAGAGTATGCTTTGTAGCTGCACAGACTAGACAGGAGAAACTCCGTGTCCTCACATGACAGAGGAGTGAAAGAGGCAAGAATGGCGAATTCCCTCTCAAGGCTTTTCATAAAGGCACCTCGTCCCACTCACGCAGTAGGAACCCTGGTAACACTAGAAATTGTGCCTCTTGACACTACTGCACTGGGGATTAAGTGTCCACATGACTTTTGGAGAGGGCGAAATCATGGAGCAATAGAACATATTGTTATGACTATGTTCTAAGCATCTCTTGCACTTTTACTTCATCCTGTTGACTTGGACGGGCGTCCTTACACACTCTGGTGTGGGATGGAGGGAAGTGCGTGAGATGGGCCAGCTTTTGCTGATGTCCAGCGATGCAGTCTGACCTTGGAGAAAGGCCAGGAAGACCTGGTATCTCAAGCCAGCAGCTGGCTCAGTGAGGACAGTACTGATGTGGCGTCCATTTTTGTGAAGGAAATGCTGCTACCTCGCTTTACAAGGTATTCAAGGGCCTGCGGAGGCTCCTGCTACTGTCAAGCTTGGGCAGCTCGCCAAAAGCTCAAGGACAATGCTTAGGTAATGTATTTCATAGGACCTTTATCCACTCCAAGGAGAATCCCTTTAGATCATTGTCTGTCTTTGTAGATTCCAATAGGCAAGAGTAGGTAGAAAAATTATTTCAAAAAAATATCAGGAGAAATATTAACTTTAATAATACTTGTACTATATTTATAGTATTAGCAACAGTAGTGATACTTGTAGACCTCGTCAAAAAAAGTTCCACTGTCAAATAATTATTTCTAGGCAAAACAACTCACTTATTAAAAGATTGTCAGAACCTTTAAAGTGCAAAATCTATTATGAATTTCAAAGATGAGGATATTTAATGTGCACACTCTATTCCATATCTAAATTATTATGAAATAATTTTTAAAGACAGACTTCTAGGACTGGATTTCTGAAGAATATTTTGAGAATGTTCTCAGTAAGAGAAGTGTGCTATGATATGCATTAGATCATTCTTTCACTGGCTATAGGTCCTTTACCTTTGGCAAGTGGTTACATTACAGCATGTGACTCTAGGGTCTCTCTCAACTGATGTCAAACGAAATTAAACTTCGGCATTGTAAACTATGATTTCTACCTTTGGAAGGAAGAGAGGGCTGAAGGAAGTAAAATAGGTCAAAGTGCCATGTGTACTCATATAACTCCTCATAATTGAAGTATTCATTTTGTATCATACATAAAAAAGAAAGAAGTAAAAAAAAGAATAGTTTATATTTTAATGGGGAAGATACAAAAAGAAATGATCAGGTGATAAACATCGGTACAGGTGAGGAAAAGGATCAAACAACTATTTGTACCTGGACCAACCAGAAATGTTTCAGAAGACTGCATGAGGGAGTGGATGTTGTAGGATAATAAAACGCTTTGCCACGTTATGCTTAAAGATGTTCCTTTGTCATTCAACTGGCAACTCTCAGGAGACATCATTGTTAATAGGTGTGGAGTTCAGAGAAAATATTTTACCTGTAGGGTGAAATGAAAAACATTTATATTCCTTTAAAGCCCTCAAAGTAGCTGAGATCACAGAGAGAGAGGGGCCTTCTGGGGAAGGAAACATAAATACCATAAGTACCACAGCTCTGCAATACAAAAGAGTTAAGGAAACAAGGCAGAGAATGCATAGAAGCCCCACTGTCAATGCAATGACAGGGGCTCAGCAGAGAAGAAATGGGTGTGATCACTTACCCAGTCCTGTTTTCTAATCTATTTGCCAGTTTCTGAAAATACTGACCAGATAGGCCAAAACCACTTGTATTATTTCCAACCTGGAGATCAGGATGGAGTTTGAAAAATATAAATTAATTGCCAGGTGGCATGCACACCTGGACTCCCAGCACTCAGGAGGCTGAAGCAGGAGGACTGCCAAGAATTAGAAGTTAGTCTGGACTACATAGTAAGTTCAAAACCAGCCTGAACTACATAGTGAATCCCTGTCTCAAAAACAAAAACAAAAACAAAACAAAGAAATACAAATTTAAAATACTCTGATAAGCCATTTTACTACAGAAAGAAAAGCTATCATCAAAATATGTAATAATAATGGATTCAGGGGATGATGTGGGGAAAAAGGAACTTTTCTACTTTGGTGAAATGTAACCCAGTACAACCACTGTAGGAATCAGCATGGAGATGCCACAAAAAACTAAAAATAGAAATTTCATTTGACTCCAGTATACCTATTCTAGGTATCCTTCCCCAGAATTTAACGTTGTCATATGACAGGGATACACGCATATTCATGTTCTTAGCAACACTATATAGATACACCTTGGAAACATCACATGTGTCCATCAACAGATGAATGGAAAGGAAAATGTATACATAATGGAGTTTGTACAAAATGGAGTGTTTCTCTGCCATAAAGAAGGAAAAACTTGAGGAATTCATAGGTAAATGGATGCAACTTGAAAAGATAATGCTAAATGAAATATGTCAGACATATGCACTTAAATATACCACAGTTTGTCTTATAAGAGAAACTGTAACAATCAGAATCATGCATTTTCTGGGGAAAGTTACATTTAATAAAGCCATATGTATTATTTTTTCAGTAGCTTTTTTTGAACCTCCCGTATGCATAGCACTGTATTAGGACTGGAGGCCAAAGAGCTTCCTGGCCACAGTCTGGCTCTCAAAATTTGCACATTCTATTCTACAATGGTCTTGGGAGAAAATCTCAATAGCAAAGAAGACTTTCAAAATAGGAGCATCTGTGCAGCAGTCTGAGAACTCGTGGATGACAGTAAAGGTGAGGTAGTTCTTGGTTACACAATGACCCAGAACTTCTTTTCATGTCCTATTAAATGGAAGGTGCCTGGTATTTAATAGGTACTGAAGATATATCTGCTGAAGGAATGAACAGATGGACTTTATGATTTAAAAATGCTGATTTGTTTAGGGAATACATTGTATTTAAGAAATTCAACATTTTAGAGTTGCAAGTTTGTTTGCCCCTAATTCTGACTGAAAGTTTTAAGTGACATGTGGTTGTAGAATTTGCCACAATGTGAAAAGCAGAAGTGTAGCCTCATTTCATTTTGACTAGCATTTCTAGTCCTCAAACTAGTTGTGAACTCTCAATGCAGGGAGCGTGATTGCTCATAGATATATGGACTCACAGTAGTACTATTTTCCTGATAAATACAATGAAGAAATGTATTTTTTATTTGTAATGATAAAAAAACATTTTTACCAACTCTCATGGAAAAATAAATATTGATATAGTTATGAAATGTTTTGGATAAAGTACTAGTTCTATGTGTACCAAATATGTGACCCTTGGAAATACACTTAACTTCTAGATTGTCTTCAATTGTCCCTGCATAGCAAAAAATGCAAAGTAAATTAGATATTTTGTGACAGTTTTGCATAATTCACATTTCATGTTTGTATTTTGAAGCAAAATAAGCTTACACTAGGAAAGCTGTGTGTCTGCATGCGTGACTGTTCATGGATAAATCCATTATAAAGAGTACAAGAAAAAATCTCAGTCTGAAAACTACTATGATTATATATCAAAGACCAAATTCCCACTAGTGTTATCTCTCTAAAATAATCTCTTCTTTTATTTTCTGAAGGTTGGATGACTAAGAAAAGTTTGTATTTTTGTGGTGTAAGAATAATCTTGAGTCTATATTTAAGTCTTTTATGTAGTTGTTAACAAATTTTAAATGAAACCAAATATAGGGTTTGAATACCAGTGGTTTATCGGGTATTGACTGATGAATATTAGTACTAGAGAGATATACTGTATAGTGATAACTGGAATATGTTCCGAGAAAGAGAAGAGAAGGATAAAGTTTTAATCCACAATTGTGGAAGTTCTTTTGCATAAACTCTGACTGGTGGAGGCAAATAGTCACTATATGTGTTCTTTTAGTTCTTAAAAATCAGTAGTTGAAAATGCAGAAGAATAAACAAGTCTACAGGATATTGCGGTTCCTGTGGTTTGGCTCAGTGTGAAAAAAGGCTCAATTGAGAACATGCAATGAGCCCTAAATCCTAAGAATTCTACTTTGGGAACCCTGAAACAAAGTGAGGTCATTTTGTGGTCTCAGTTCACACGGTCTCTACTGCCAGTCTTCTGTCCCTCAACTAGCCTCTGATGCTCTCTGGTTCTTACATTGACCTACTGTTTTGGAGGTTTATTTCATCACTTCTTAGTGCACCTCTAGGCATCAGAGAAGTGTGCAACATGAGTACCTGGTTTCTCTCAGCTACTCTGAATTGAAAAGGAGGTGGCTGCCAGTAGACATGGGACCAAAGGTTTAGCACTTTCCCAGCATACAGGAAACAAAGGACAAAACACACCTGGCACTTAGCCTTAACCTCAAAACACATATTCATTAATTTCCTCCCCACTAGATCTATGTGGGTTAGTCTACCATAGTTTCCTATCAAGTTGATCTCCAGCGCTGTGACCAGGGACACGCACATCTTTCCTTTTCTTCTCAAGAAAAGAGCTTTCAATTTTCCATTCATAGGGATTTTTATAGAAATTTCTTTCACATTCTCTTTCTCTTCCATCCATATACTCTCAGAACTAGGGCATTTTGGAAAGTAAAAAGAATAAATGTTAGACAAGATGAGACAACTGAACAAAAGGCAAAAGTCAAGACTGTCCTCATCACAAGATTTTATGATTCAACTTAACACAGTTCAATTCTTGATCTAGTAAAAGGAAATATTTGAAATTTAAAATACTTTTTTCTTAATAAAGTGTGACTTTCAAAGACATTGTTTCTCTTGATGTTTCAGGAGGTTAGCTTTTCAACTAAAGAATAACTTTGGTGTGGGCAGGAGTCACACTTCCCTGAAGCAATACTTCTCCCTGGTGGCACTCTGTCTTGCTGATTTTTCTTGCTGTTGGGACAGATATCCAACACCCACAAGTTAAAGAGGAAAGATTTATTTAGCTCACAGTTTGTAGAGATTTTAGTCTATCATCAGTTGGCTATAAGGCAGGAGAGAATAGAAGGCAGGTATTGCAGAGGACAAAGAGCTCATGGAAGGGAGAAGGTAGCAAAGCACACGAGGAATGACTATAGCTCTTTCTCTCCCTACATCTTATCCACGCTACTTAGGGCGTATCACTCACGTCCACCATCTTAGAGCCCTTGATTGCAGCTTTGTACCATGAATCAATCTCAGCATTACACACTTTAGATCCAGCTCCCCCTGAACAAGCCCGACCAGTTAGTGCATAAGTATTTGGGGGGAACATCTAACCACAAACCATAGCATTCTGTCTCTGGTGCCCCAAAGACTCATGAACATCCCTTCATAGAAAAGAATTTTGTCCATCTTTAGGAGTTGCCAAAGTCATAATGGTTTTGGCACTGATGAAAAGTCCAAGTTCAAAATTTCCTTTGAGATTTCAGGCAAATTCTTACTTGCAGGCCCCCATACAAGTGAAAAGAAAGTTAAACTCAAGATACAATATAGACATTTCAATTTCAAAAGTTGCAAATGGAGATAATGATGAATGAAGACAAAAGCCAAAAGGGCCAGCGTTAAATCTCACAGTTCCATTTCCAGCATCGCCAGCAGTCTGGACCAAGATTTGAATTCCTAAGTGCTTGGGTAACTCTGCCACCATGGCACTCTCAGTGGTTGTAGGTTCTGTGGCTTCTCTCCTGGTCAGCTCCACTCCTTCCTTGCTGTTTTCCTTAGAGAACCCATGTTCCTATTTTCTCCAGACTTCTGGGGTCTCCACTGCACCTTTGGCTTCACACACATCACTTCACACACTGTCCTCTCAGGATCACACTGCCTGGCCTCCCAGGCTTTCCTTTGAAATCTGGGTGAACGCCTTCAAGACCGTACAACTCTTTTGCATTCTGCATGTACCTAAAACCAATGCCAACATGGATGACCCAAGATTTGCTGCCAGCTAGAGCAATAGTCAGGCTTTCTTCTCTTTTGGTTGTCATGTCGAGCATTCTGATACCAATCCTGAGGAATAAATTCTTTAGGCTGATGCTATTCTGGAACATGGGACTTTGGGACTCCCTCCTCAAAGCACATTCATTCACCTTTGTAGCTCTGAGGCTGTGAAGGCTGGAATCTTGCTGTTTATTGTGATGATTCAGGTCATTTTTGCACTGTCTTCTCCTGAAATACTTGGCTCTCTTCCTTGCCTAGTCTTTTCAGTAACAGATTTCTCCCTTGTTCTATCTTTGCAGGTTATTAGAGCTTCCTTTATGGCCAATCAGAATGTTTGGCCATTGTGCTGTGCTCTGCTCTTTATTCTTGATATAGATTTGACTAAAAGTCTCAACTGTAGCCATGCCATGCCTCAACATTAGACACTCTTAAAATTTCATCAGTAAGATTAATCAGTCCACATTGTCCTTAGTCTAAGGCAAAGCCTCTAAGCACAAACAAAAGGTGAACAAACTTTCTGCTAAGGTACAACATACACTGTCTGGAGTCCAACAGCCAACACAGTCCTTCCCAACAGAAACTTCCCAAGCCTAGGCTTTAGCAACAGGATTTCTATCAATTTTCTGGTCTTCTGTGCTGAACTCCCATCAATTACAGCCTAAGGCACTGAACAGCTCTATTGTTTTCAGCCAGCATTTCCAAACCTTTCCTAACTGTTCTCCTTCTTACAAGCTAGCTCCAAAGGCTCCTAAACCATATGATTAGGTACAGTTATGCAACAACCCACTTTTCTCATATCAAAATTCTGTCTTAATTACTTCTCTCATTGTAGGACAAAATGTCCAACACCCACAGGTTTATTATCTAATAGTTTGTAGAAGTTTTAGTCTATCATCAGCTGGCTACAAGACAGGATGGCACTGGCAGAAAAGCATCATGGAGGAGAAATAGTTCATGGTGGGCAGAAGGTAGCAAAGCAAGCAAGGGACAGCCACAGCTCTTTCTTTCCTTTATATCTTATCCAGGTTACACAGGGTAGGTATCACTCACATCCTTCATCCTAGTGCCCTCAATCTCAGCATTGTACTATGAATCAATTCTAGTGTCACACACTCTATATCCAATGACCTATGAACAAATCCAACCTACTAGAACATGAGGCTTTGAGGGACATCTAGACTTAAACTGTAATAGACTGGAGTGAAGTGTGAATAGTTACTATTGGTACCATTTACCTTGACATCGCAGTTGATAGTTCCAAAGTTGGCATCACAGAAGTAGGAAAAAACTCAGTTTCCTTAGAAAGAATTTTTCTTCAAATATAATAAGAGCAAAGGTAAGATTAGAAATAAATTATATCAGTATTGTAAACTGGGAGATTTGCCTAAAGTAGATCTTTCTTTTTCTGATAACAATTTTTGTTATATTTGTCATAATTATTTGGAAATTGAAAATGCTAAATGATACATTTAATTGCATATATATATATATATATATATATATATATGCTGTGCTATAGGTAAAAATCTTATGTTAATGCTACAGGTAGCACACAAAGTGGTTTAATTCATAAAAATGAGGAAATCTGTGGTTTCAGTTTTAAAGGAAATAAGCAGTCAAATTGTTCGTTGTTACCCAATATTACATGCCAAATTCAACATTTTGAGAAACACATTTTTGAGAATTGTATTTCCTTCCTAATAGTGAAAGCCAGAAAATTCTGGAATGCAGCATTATGAAGAATACAATCATATTTCAGTGGCACATATTCAGAAGCTTCTAAAATTTGCAGTAGAAGGAAACACCATAGCTGATTTTAAAAATGCTATTTATACTTGCCTGGGTCTGTTATTTAAATTGGTGACAAGCCATTTTTGCTTTTATTAAACCATTTTTTATGCATGAGATTATGTCATTAGTTCCCAGATATATGTAGGTTATCTAAGAAAATTATAAATTGGTTTAATGCTTGCAGTAGAAATTCTAAAGTGTGTAAAAAGTACTTCCAAATGGGATATTGACAAGCATCCAGAGCAACAGAGGACAAAATGATAACTCAATAAAGCACTGATAGGAAATATTCAAACTGATTAGCAAATTCAGGTTACCAAATTGGTTATATTATAGGTTACTATAAATTATTTTTGAAAAATTATTTGAATTGCAAAGAATAGAAAAACACTAATGGAAAAATCCCAAGGTAGAAATAAAAGCATTTTCAAAGCTTAAGACATAGTTATTTATTTGTCAGGTAATGCAAGTTAAATATTCAGAAGGTCACAATAATCCAAGTTAGAGAAAAAAGTATTAAAAGACAAAAATATCATGAAAGTCACCATCTGGAATTTGTCTTGACAGGATAGATAATAAGAACCATCTCCAGCTTCCATTTTCACATCTGCAAGAAGACGAGAGTTTTATATCATGAGGATGCACAGTCACTCACTTAACCACTCTAAATAAATCCAGGGAAAGCAGAAAGAAATTTTTAACTTAACAATTTAAAGTTAAAAATAAGTTGTTAAAAATTCTGTAAGTTAAGTTAAAAATTCTGTAAGTTTCAATGGACAGAATCCTTGGTAAAAGAAAATCCAGAATTAGATTCTTAATTACCAGTTTCACATTTCTGGCTGGATCTGTGCAGGGTATTAAAAGAGAGGAAAAAGTTTCCTGCTATGCCACAAATCCTTAAGAAGAAAGACATTTGATATAGCTGAAGGTAAAAAGAAAGAAGGTTGCCTCCAAAATACTGTCAGAGCCAAGGAAGAAGCTAATCTATGCCAGGGCCAGACACCTTTCTAAGGAGTATAGATGACACACAGAACTGAAATGTGAATGGCTAGAATGGCAGGAAAGCTGTTAAGTTCTATGTGTCTCCAGAACCCTGTTTGGCAGCTGTTATCAGGATTAGGGTGATCGATGGTGTAAACCCAGAATTTCATATAGTGTTGCAACTCCTTTGACTTCACCAGATCATCACTGGTACCTTTGTTAAGCTTAACAAGGCTTCAATTAACGTGCGGAGGAATGTGGGGTCACACTTTGCACGGGAGTCTCCAGTCCTGAAGTCTAGTAGACACACTAGTAGGCAAGTGTGGCCATGGCAAAGTCAACAAGAGGCAAATTGCCTTGGGAGATGATTCATTGATTCTTTGACTTCTTGGTAAATATGGCATCACCTGTATGAAGGACTTGGTTCACGATGTCTACGCTGTTGGAAAGAGGCTAGTGACTTCTGTGGCCTTCTTCCCCACAAGTGAGAATGAGGAAAAATACCACCCATCTGGGAGAACACTAGAGATGTTGCAATAGGACTTACCAAATCCACAGGCCTATTAGACAGATGAACAAAGGCATCTACCCTGGTATTTATGATCTGCTCAGTTAATAAAGTATTTGCTCCTTTCCTCCAAAATTAATTACCACCTTCCCCTATGAAATTCAGAAAAAGATGGAATATGCCATTTACATGAAGAACAAGCACTAGATTCACCAACAAAAAATTGTTCTCTGTTCAGACCCAAAGTATGTTGATAGTCTCTCAAATTCCCGTACAATTATAAAAGCATATTTCCAAAGAAAAACTGAATTGTATTTCTAATGATACTTGCCGTATATAAATAAGAAAATGAAAGAATGTTTATTTCTAAGTATAATAGCATTTTTCAAATTTGAACAGAAACAAGTTTCCTAAAACAGTTCCCACACATTTGGTGACAATGTCTTAGACCTGATTAAATGTTTACAGACTCTTCTGCATACTGTGAAATATATAAGACTTAACTACTTTTAATTTTAATCAGCAAAGCTGGAGCAAAGTATTATCTATTTTTTTAGGCATTCCAGAGCTGCTAGGACATAATTAAAGTTAGAAAATGAAACTAAGACTTTTACAAAATAGCAGCAATATTGACAAAATGTACAATTAATTTGGATAGTTTCTGCCCAGATGTGTTTCTTAAATTATTTGTGTTCCTAACAGTTCTATAGGGCTCCAAAGAAAACCTAAGCAACTGAATTCACTTCTGAAGAAGTGAAAAATAAGATACACAGTGCATTAACTACTGCACATAAAGAAAAATTAATTACATGTAAAGCAGGAGACCAAATTCTGCTACTCGACAAGGTCACAGAGTAGATCTAAGCAGATAGTGCTCTGCATAATTACAGAGAGAATTGTTTGAATAAACTGTGATATAAATGACACTCCCCACTGTTGTATTGTGCAAAACTTTACCAAAGGACCAAACAGAAATTGAAGAACCATGTACCCCAGGCTTCTACAAAATAACTAGAATCGAATTTTTATTTCAGAATTGAGTAGGCTGAGCTAAATGGAGTGAATTCAAGATATTTCCACCTAAATGTGTCTTCTGGCCATTTCAACAAATACTTTAGAGTCTTAGCTAAACTCAGGACAATGTTCACTCACAAGAATTGTATCCCCTCCCACGTTCTTGGTGTAGCTCAGCGAGTGGTTGATGAGATTGCCTGTTCTACCAAACTGCTATGCTTCATCTGATGTCTGGGCCAGAAAATCAATACTGTACATGGGAATTGCTCCATCTTCAGCTCCCCAAAGCTGAACTAAAGGCAGTGTTGCCTTTAATAAAACAGAGGTATAAGAAATACTGGCTTGGGGCTGGCTGCATGTTAACCACAAAGGACTTCCAAGACTAGACCTGGGCTGATCTTCCTTGTCGAACCTGTATTTTGGTGGTAGGTGGTATAGTGTAGGGAAAATTATACCACCCTTCCTCCTTCTCTAGAACCACTTGGGATCTGGAAGGATTTTTCTCTCTAACTCCTGCTTCTACCCAGAAGCAAACAAAGCTGCCCTCCTGAACTTGGCTTTTGAAAAAGACTGTAAGCCCATGATCATTATCTTTCCAGAAGTAATCCAGTGGGTACATTAAATCACTTAAGAAAAAAAACCAAACACATGGCTATGTAATTTATAGAGTTGTGGCCTGCATCATGACCTATAGAGACAATTTAAAAACATCACAGTATAAGCATTCTGAGGAACAATATATCTATCTTATTTATAGTCTTTTTATTTACCTCTCCTGTGGTTATGTTCACCATGTTTATCTTGCATTATACTACACAATAACAGTTACTTCTACTATGTTCAGTTGGATTAGACCTATGTACTACTGATTTTATTGTGGTGTATAAAGTAACTTTAAAAATACAAGGTCAAATGGCCAAATTAGAAGTTATTAGCCCAGGAGACTAAAACCAAAAAATATAATATTTAAAAAATGCTTAAATATCATATTTACAAATCATGAAGTATAAGGAGAAATACTCTGTAGGCATGATAAACAGCAGGAAAACCTCAAATTGATCTTTAGGCATTATCATCTTTACAACAAAAATTAGATGTTTGTTTCCCATATGTTTGTTTTGAAATTCAGTTATCTAGGAGGTATTTACTATCTCTCTGAACTGATAGTTGATGAAGTTTCTGTCATAAATTGATATTTTTCAACAACTTTAGAATCTAATATGATACTTTACACTCAGTAAATACTTCTTAAGCCCATATGAAGCACTTGAAAATATTATGAATCTTAATAGCTATGGAAGACACAATGTGATACATAGAAGTATGTTGAATTTATATCATGATGTTAACTTTAAACATGATTTTCATGCAAGCATTGAGGAAATATTTAAGTTACGACTTATGTGTTTAGTTTGTGGGGAATTATTTTTAAAACTCTCACTTTTTTGCTTTGACACCCTACAATATTAAATGTTGTCAGAAAACTGTCATTGAATAAAAATAATCAGAGGACATAGGCAAAAAGTTTTTGTGACTCCTTTGTTACTATGGAGAAAAATCTGTCTCCATCTCCAATGCTTACTTCATGGATTTTCTGAGTTACTGTAGAATTTTTTCGGGAGAGGGTCTGCGTCTTTTCTTATAAGTAACCATATTGAGCTCTTCAGCATTTTTAAGTTTTCTTTATTTTTGTAACACATGAAGTGGAATTATCGTGTAGAAAACGCGATGACTGCAGAAAATATAAACGATCAGATGGATGGGTGGATGAAATCTTAATGAGGTGGACAAAGAACAATGAGGAAAGATGCACTCAATTTTCAAAGAGCAAACAATGAAGGAATATAAGTCTTTAAAGTATCACTTTCCACTCTTCCATTCCACAGTGCCACAGACTTATTTACAGTGATTTAAAATTCTGACCTGACATTATGATGCAATATTAGTTTCATCTTTCATCCTATGAGAAACTTGTACATGGAGTAATAAAAGCCTCCAAATAGCTGGACTGAGTTAATAGCTTTTACAAGAAAAACACACATAGCAGGCATCAAGGATTTGGCAGGACTAATAAGAAAAAAGAAGAAAAAATGAATCCATGCTTCTGCTTTTGTTTGAGAAATCCATATTTTATATTACAGTGGCTGCTATGAGATCTCTGAAAAGCTAAAAAGCATTAAAATGATACCTGGAACATTCAGGAGAGCCCTACTTGAAGAATCTTTTCTTCTACACAAAAATATTAACTGTTGAGCTAATCTGGTATTGCAATGATTGCTACAAGAAAGATAGCTGTCAACATTTCACTGAAGAAGTAATGTTTCATTTTTCTAGGTTTAAGCACATCATTTAGGACCATATGGTGCATGAAAAGTGAGGATGGGGACAGGATCATAACTTA
Organism: Thryonomys swinderianus; assembly: GCA_004025085.1. Taxonomy (NCBI): domain Eukaryota; kingdom Metazoa; phylum Chordata; class Mammalia; order Rodentia; family Thryonomyidae; genus Thryonomys; species Thryonomys swinderianus. Next base: position 14,015 of record PVIC010026821.1, read on the forward strand.
GAAAATGCATTAGGGCCGTTTCAACTGTAAGAGCCCTCAGTGGTAAACATGGCATAGCCAGGCACTTACTGCTATAAAATTTCAAAATACTTACCTAATTATCAGTAATGCATGTCTTATGGATGAGTAGGTATATTATTGGATATTGGATATAAAATTTCTGGACAGATTTTCATGTTATTAAAATAAAATCTGTACAGTGAAAATGACTGTATATAAAATTAACCCTAAAAGGATTTTTTTTTTTTTTTTTTTTTACTTTTTGAGACAGGGTCTCGCTTTGTAGTTCAGGCTGGCCCTGAGCTCACTATGGTGCCCAGGCAAGCCGCCGTGAACTCAGCAATCCTCCTGTCTCTGCCTCCCGGGTGCTGGGATTACAGGCGTGAGCCACCACGTCCAGCACTGTGGTATGCAGTGTTGATTGTTGGTGGGCGTGTCTCCACGCCCAGCATTATATGTGGTCACCGGGGATCGAACTCAGGTTCTTGCGCTTGCGAGGCAGGCTCTGGAACCACTGAGCTAACCCTCCGGTCCCTAAAAGGAATTTTTTATCTGCTCAGCCAGATTTCTGAAGTGATACTGGAAACACCCACATGGCGAAGTGTCCTTGTGTCTTTCCACTTCTGTTTTCTGGTTATTACCTAACCCCACCACCCCGCTGCTGATTCTAGATAGGTAACTTTTTAATCTCATAGGACTGAAGGTTGTAAAAAATAATGTGAAATGTCTAAGGCGAATATCCTTTCTTCAATTTTATTAAATTTATCTTTTCAAAAAAGACATAAAATAGCTTGATTTGTGACCCATTAGTGAATTGTTATTTACAGAAATATGTCTTTTGTTTATGAAGCTTTCCCCTTCCTGGCTCAGTTTGGACATGTCAATAATTCATCAGGGTTCTAATATTTTGTAATGAAACTGTAGAGAAGTTTGAATTTCTATCTTTTTGTTTTGTTTTTGAGACAGGGTCTTGATATGTTGCCAAAGTTGGCCTCGAATTTATGGTGATCCTCCTGCCTCTGCCTCCAGAGAGCAGAGGTTACAGGTGTGCTACCGCTGATTCTTTCTTTCCTATTCTTTCCTTAATTTATGGGGCATACAGTCAACCTACCTATCCCAGTGCTCCTGAGGACTTTTGTAGTTTGTTATTTTCAAAATGACACAGTGAATATGATGTCTGTTTGACAGGAAACTGCCATTCAGCTATGGTAAATGAATACATCAGACCCAGGATGTTATTTCGATGCAATTATTTCTTTATATTTTTGTCCTAAATATCATTTTATTTGTCTTTTTTGGAAACAAGTCTTATGATTCTGATCTGTTAGGAAATTTCAGCAATAAATTATTTTTATGTGTTGTATTTTTTTATATATTTAGGAGATTTTTAACTTTGTCAATTAACTATAGATGTAGTTAGCCAAGGAAAAGTAAGTTTGCTGTAAGAACAGCTTGTACCTAATGTGTTAGGTGCTTTTCAAGAGGGGGATACACCAATGACCCCCTATTGGATTCAAGGGAAAAGGGCCCTGCTCTATGGGGTTTCTGAGTCTCCTATTCTTAAGTTTCATTATGCTTTAAATGTTGTACCTTTTTATCAACTAAAATACAATTCTACTTGCAACATTATCATTATTTTAATTTTTTTGAGAGAAGCTATCACTAAATCCATAAGTTGCCCACCACGGATTTGAGCATCTGATCTTCCTGTCTCAGCCTCCTAGAGTGCTAGGGTTACAAGTGTGCACTGCCATGCTCATATAACAGTTTATAAAAGAATGAAATGTCAAAATCAATTTTATGTTTCTTAAAAAGTGGGCCATTTGGGCCAGAGGGTTAGCTCAGTGGTTCCGGTGCCTGCCTCACAAGCGCAAGGTCCTGAGTTCAATGGTAACCACATACAATGCTGGGCGTGGAGACTCACGCCCACCAGCAATCAATACCACATACCACAGTGCCGGGTGTGGTGGCTAACGCCTGTCATCCCAGCACTCGGGAGGCAGAGGCAGGAGGATTGCTGAGTTCCAGGCTTGCCTGGACTACATAGTGAGCTCAGAGCCAGCCTGAACTACAAAGCGAGACCCTGTCTCCAAAAAAAAAAAAAGTGGGCCATTGAGATTATATTTTTGCATAGAAATGTTGTCTTTAATTTTTCAAAAAATAAATAGGTTACATTTTATGTTAAAATTTTAGATATTTTTAATGATATTTTAATTGAGCCATAATTATGTTCCCATCATAATCATGGGAATATATGTTCCCATTTCTAAAGATAAAATTTAAAAACTAACAAAGACTTTTGGCAAATAATGTAAAACAAGAGAAAGAAGTAGCATATTTTCTTCAGTGAAACCAAAGACAAGTGATGTTAATAATCTTTGTCCTCCAAAGGTGCACTTGGTACTAAACTCAATTATGCTTATAAATTGTCTACTCTAATCCAGTACTGGGTTTGGCACTGGGACAGCAAGTGAGGAGAGATGACCTCAGTTACTAAAGTTTCTGCTAGAGATTTTAAGGCAGAAGTGTTCGTTATTACCATTGCTAGGAGGTTGTGCTAAGGACACTCGGAATTGATACCTAAGGTCTAGACAAAGATAAAACCAAGTAAATAAGACCAGTTATTAAAACTCAAATCACTGTGACAGAAAAATGCCATCTACCACCATCAATACTGTATAGGAGGAAATGAAATGGTGGGCTTGCTCACAACTGAACTCTTTCTGTGATCCAGTGGAAGAAGGTTGTGGTGTTCATGACCACATGCAAAGTTTGCTGAGAAGAAAAATGTTGTTGAACGCTTCTGTTTGCAAACTGAATTATTTACTAACAGAAGCGTTCATGAACTGGGGTATTATTTATTATAATTTATAAGATTATAATATTATTATACCATAACCCCATATCTTTGTCACTTTAGGCAAGACTTTTTTAGAGAGAAACACCACGATGAAATTGGTAATAATTCCAAATCACCATTAAAACAGTATTTAAATCGTTTCTCTGTAACTCTATTTCCTTTGGGAACCTTTGTTTACCTAATACGTGTTGAATGACTATTAGACAGATGCTATTTTAAAAAATGAGAAATTAGCATTAAACAAGACGAAGAAAACATCTGTCTTCGTGGAATTTATGTTTTAAAAGATGGACTATGAAACCCGATTTAGTCACTTTCTTGTTTCTCTGACACCCACAACTGGCTCGTGGTCTCAGTTCAAGGTGGTCTGGCTCGACAGCAGAAGGGCTTGACTGAGGAGAATGTGCTCAACCCCGCGCAGCCAGGAAGCAGCGAGAGGAGGGAGGAGCCGGGGATGGGACGACGCACTTGCAAGTCAAGCCCCAGGGACCCACCTCCAGTCAGGACCCAGCTTCTAACCGCGCTTAGCTGCTGAATCCTTGGAGGAATCCCCTGGTGAGTATAACCCCCAATCAATTTCCAAACACAAGAAGCATTTAGGGGACATCTCAGATCGAAACCACAATATACAGCACGGTACAGTAAGTCTTCAAATCAGGGACACTCAAGGTGGGGAGGGTCACAAGTATGGAAAGATCTTGCATTGGGGACAGTTGCAGATGTAAACAAATCGCGGTGTCTATCAAATACCGTCCCAGCTGCACTGCTGTGTGCCCGCTGTACAGTGCGGTAGGTTACTGTAGGACAGTGCTCAGTCACAGCCCAGGTGTCCGGAAGCGGAAGTGCAGTGGTGCTGTGCAGGGGATGCTGGGAGGCGCAAAGCACTGTTACCTTGTATGTCAGCATCGAGATTACACAAGGCTCACTTTGTCAGGCCCACGAATGAATCCAATTTATGAACATTTTCCTGATCTCGTTTGTAAGTCAAGGACTTATGCAGATGAAAAGATTGAGAGTTCCTGGCAGCAAAAGCATATGTTGTTTGAAGTATCCATGTAAACATTTGTAGGCAAAAGTAAATATTGTAAAGATTTATTTCTGTTCTCATCAATCTTATTCCTAGAACTCTGCCCATAGTTAGCTGCATAGATTTATCCTTTTCCAGAACTACAAGTTATCAGTCTTTACAACTTCTGGCAGTCTGGGTGCTAGTACCTGAGATCACGGGGGTGGTGTTTCTCCTTTTCTCTCAACAACAGGAGTCAGTGGGCAGCCTGCACAGGATTTCTGAACTCAAAAAATAAATAAGATCGGGAGGAAGGGACAGGAGGATTGCTGAGTTCGCGGCGGCCTGCCTGGGCACCATAGTGAGCTCAGGGCCAGTCTGAACTATAAAGCGAGACCCTGTCTCAAAAAGCAATAAGTAAATAAATAAATAAATAAGCAAGAGATAGTTTTTCACTGATAGTGCAGAGAACAAAACAATGGGGTCACAAAAGCAGTGTAGTGGCTCTTATGAGCACAGAAATGCACATGGAGACTATAAAGTAGTTTAAAAAAATCAGACACACAGTTTAGATACTGCATGGTTATACCTACATCCACTATGAAGACTCAACAATGAGTCTCTGAGACTACTCAGAGATCCTTCCAGAACCTAGCCAAGATTTGCTCCTTCTCTGTACTGATGTCTCTGTATTAAGTTGGGAAGTGGCCAATTGTGGAATCAGCAGATAGAGAGCTAGATCTTTTGCAGACAGGGAGGGAACCAAGTCTTAAACCCTGGAGATGAACATGGGGGCACGAGCTACTCAGACTCTCTTCTTCTCCCAAATCTATTGGTTAAAATAAACAAACTATTTCTGAAGTAACAGAGTACACATGGGTAGAGAGGCCAAGAGAGTCACACAAATCAATGTACCTCTATGTGGAATTATTACACAGGGAAAAGAGAGTTCCTCTCCCAGAGAAGGTAACCTCAAACCTGCAGGTTAGTGCTACACCTTGGTGCTGCCCTCAAGAAAGGTCCTACAGTGTGATAAGCTCAGCCTCCGAACTTGTGTCACTCCCTTGGAAAATTTTTCACCTCCTTTTGTCTGTTGAAACTTGACCCATTCTTAATGTTTTTGCCATAAAAATTCTACAATATAGTCAGTCCTTTCCTCTTACTAGGAGATACATCTACAGGACCTGAGGAAAAAGAGCAAAAGGTAAGTGAATAGATTTTAAAGTCAGGAGAGCTTAGCCCCAAGGCCCAGGTTAGCCTCTCATTATTCTGTGAAAACTGGGACAAATAAATCAATTTTCTACTCCTCACTTTCCTTATCTGTAAAACAGGGACTTAGTTTTCTACTGACAACATCACAAATCATCACAAACTTAGGGACCCAGGATAACACAAATTTATCATATCCAGAGTTCTGGAGGCCGAAAGTCTAAAGTGAGACTTACAGGCAAAAATCAAGAATTGGACAGAAATCTCTTCTGGAGACTCCAAGACAGTGGTGATGGACCCATGCATTCATGTTATCTGTTTTTCTCTTGAGACAAAAGATGTTAATATGTGAGTATTTTTTTCCCTCAAACTAAACTCAATCATGAGGTTTAATTGCTGCACTGGCACAGCATTATACATAAGTGGGTTTGGGGCTGATTTTGACGCTCAGTCTCTAAAACAGACATTGCTGCTGCAAGAGAACCTGAGTCCTTGCTCTCTCAGACTTCTCCCTGCAGCCTGCACTACTTGACACCTTCTCGTTTCTTTCCTCAAAGCTGATTGTTCCAACCTCTGCTTCTACAGTCACATCTCCTGTAGAGTCAACCTTCCTTATAAAGACCCAAAAGACTGCACTGGACCCATCTAGATAATCTAGGAAAAATCTTTCATTTCAAGATGCTCATGTTCATCCCACTAATGCTATTTCAAGTGGCCCTATGGTGTAAACAATTAACAGGCTCAGTAACAAAAAGTGGGCTTTTTTGGGTGTCTATTGGTTAGACCAAAAGAAGGATTGTAATAGAGTCATCTCTTAGGATTATTGTAAATATTCAGTGAGGAACTGCACCAAAAATATTTATAGCTTACAAAGTATTCAGTTAGTATTATTACTTTAAAATTGAAATCATTTTTTATTCATATCTGTGAAACATAAGTTAAACATTTTTTATTCATGTCTGTGATATATAATAATCACATTTACTTTGGTGAACTGGTACATTTAAATTTTAATTGATAAAAATGGCATAGTTATGTACAATGCTTTGAAATATATATAATATATGCTTGTACTAACTTCTATGATACATATAATCACTAGGTACTGTGAACATGTACTATAAAAATTGAAAAAGAAATATGCATACAGTGGGTTTAAAAATAGAGCTGATTCACATATGCATTATTTTACATGTTTATCCTTATTTATGCTGAACACATGTAAAGCATATTCTCTTTTCAATTTAAGATTTGATACATTATCTTTAATTGTGGGTGCCATGTTGTATTATCTAACTGAAATTTTATGTCTTCGATGGACAGTTCCTTGTGCCCTTTCCACTCTCAGCCTCTGGTAACCACCATTTATCCTCTGTATTTATGAGTTACACCTTGCTAGATTCCACAAATAAGTAAAATCACCAGGGAATTTTTTCTTCCTGTTTCTGACTTATTTTACATAGTATAATAAAAAAAGTTATCTTTCCTCCAGTGATTATGTTTGGTGCCTTGGTCAAAGTTGATGAAGCTTAGTATGTCTGGAGTTATTTCTCTGTCTTCTAATCCCATTGATCATCATCATTCATTATCTTCTAATCTATTCCATTGAAAGGAATTGGTTCTGCAGTTTCTTTGCCAGTACCATATTGTTTTTATCACAGTAGCTTTGTAGTACAGTTTCAAGTTGGGGGTTGTGATATCTCTTGCCTTAGTTTTGCTGCCTAGAATTGCTTTTGCTATTTTAGGTCTCTTCTAGCTCCAGATGAATTTTGGGAAAGTTTCCTCTAGTTCTGTAAAATATACTGTTGGAATTTCAATCGGGATCACAATAAATCTGTATAGCAGTTTTGGAAGTACGACCATTTTCCGTATATTGGTTCTTCCTACCCAGGAACAAGCAATACCTTTCCATTTTCTCCTATTCTCTTCAATCTCTTTTTAGAGGTGGTGTAATTTTCAGAGTAGAGGTCTATTCTTCCATTAGACTGATCCTAAGTATTTCATTTTGGGGGATGGTATAATGAAAGGAATTGGTTCTGCAATTTCTTTCTCAGTAAATCTGTTGTTCATATACAAAAAGACTATTGATTTTGGGGAGTTGACCTTGTATCCAGCTCCTCTACTGAATCTAGATATTAAATCTAGAAATCTTTTAGTGGAGTTTTTGAGGTCTTCTATATGGAGTATGATGTCATCTGCAAATAATGATAATTTAACTTTGTTCCCATCTTTATTATTTTTATTTATTTTTCCTGTCTGATTGCCATCACTAATGTTTTTGGAACTATATTAAATAGGAGTGGTAATAATGGACTTCCTTGTCTTGTTCCTGATTTTAGTGTTATACACCTCGATGTTTGACCACTCAATATGATGCTGGCTGTTGTTTTTTCATTGATGGTCTTTGTCTCACCATGTACTAAGTTAAAATCAAAGTAGATTAAAGATATAAATGTCAAAACAAAAAACTTAAACTGAGTAGAAGAGAGGTGAGGTAGTGCTCTTGAAGACATTAGTGTAAGAAAAGATTTCATGAGAACCACAGTCACTAATGGATAAGAGCATAGAATCAGTAACTGGGATTTATTCTATTAAAAACCTACACAACAAGAGAAGCTACCAACAAAGTGAAGAATCAACCCACAGTATAAGAAATTTTTTTTAACCAACACTTCTTCAGAGAAAGACCTACTATCTAGAATACCTCCAAAAAACTTAAAACAATTATATCACTCAAATTGAAAGACCTAATCCAAAAAAGGGCATCTGAAATGACATACTTCAAATGAAGAAATTGAATTAGCAAATAAAAATATGAAAAGATGTTCAATATTACTGATCATTTGAGAGATACAGATCAAAACAACACTGAGATTTTACCTTACTCCAAAAAGAATGGCTGCTCTGAAGAGATCAACTAATAACAAATGCTGGCAGAATTGTGAGGGGAAAAAGGAACCCTTCTCTACTATTGGTAGGAGTATAAACTGGTGTAAGCACAGTGGAAATCAGTATGGAGATTCCTCAGAAAAGTAGTATTAGAAGTCTTATTTGACCCTACTGTTTTCCACTGGGTACATTCACAAAAGAATTAAAAGCATCATACCAGTGTTATATGTATGTTTATATCAAATCAGTTTGTAATAGCTAGACTGTGGAAACAACCCAAATGCCCATCAACAGGGGACTGAATAAAGTAGATGTGTCTTGCTTTTGGTCTTGTTTTGTTTTTAAATAAAATGGAGTACTACTTGGCCATAAAGATTGATAAGTTTAAGACACCTGTGTAGCTAAATGGATGTACATTGAGGTTACATTTTAAATTAAATAAATAGGATACACATATATAAACACTGAGTAATTTCTCTGATCTGAGAAACTGAAAGTGTGAATGAGAATCATAATGTACAATCAATATGAAGTAGGAAAAATGTTCAAGGGAAAAGGGAACTAGGGAGGCAAAGTGAGGGAAAGAAATATAAAGGTGGAGAGATGGTAAAGTTGATAGATATAGTATAAAGGTAGCATAATGAGGCAGAATATATTTGAGTGACTGTCAGTATAGATATACATCTGTGAGGACTTGCTATTGTTTTAAATGCTTAATGTGTTAAAAAAAGTAATGGTAAAAACAGCATGATATTCTCTAGGCATGCACGTTTTCACAAATGACAAGATTTCCTTCTTGAGGGCAATATGCTTTTTATGAGTATGAGCTAAACCACATAACTTGGCATTTAATTGTTTAATTCATTGTAAGAGTGATTATGTTTAATTTCTTTTAGAATTGTCAAGTGGTCTTCTTGGCCTATCAATGTATTTTTCCAGGGTTTCAAGGAGTCCTTCTCCTTGAGGAAGTGAGATATTATTTTCAAGCTCTCTTTCAGTTCAGGGGCAGGAAGAAATTTAGGCTTTTACAATCAGTTATATCTGTATTGAAATTGATATCTGAAGATGAGGAAGTCTAAATGGAGCCAGTGTGTAGGAACCCCTTCGGTGATGATAAGGAAGCCCCATCTGTTTCCAGAGAGCAATGCGAGGGGATCCAGGAGGAGAATTTAGGGCCCACCATCTGCAAGGCACTTACTACAGCCACAGCATTTGACCTCTTCATTGATAATAGCATCTCCCTAGAGCAGTGGCTAAGAGTAATTTCAAACACTCTCTGCTTCCATAGCCCTCAATCTTGGCTTTCTAGACATAGATTATCTGATGTACATGGTTTAAATAAAGATATCTTCTTTTTCTTTAGCCCGCATGAATTTGAACATTTTTGTTTTGAATCTACTATTAAATTAATTTCTCTTTGATGACAGGAATTCTACTTTTTACTTTTTATTCCTAGTGTATCCTAAGAAATATGGACATCACATAGGTCCAGGAATTACTTGCTTGGAAATTAAAGTGGATAATAACAAAATTGAATCACCAATGGACACAAGTTAAAAATAAAAATCACAATTCAACAAGTAACTTGTATAGAACATAATCACACCACATGATCACAGCAAATGAAAATCAGTATGAACACACAAAAATCTTTAAACACAGGGAAAGTGAAACTTGCTAATTTCTGGTCTTATTGTTTTGTCCTAAATTGGTAAGTTAAATGGAAACCTGAGAGAAAAAAGAATATTATAGTGAGATATGAATTCTCTAAAATCAGAGCTTCTCCTCTTTGTAGTAATCAGATTGTACATAAGTAAAAGCAGCATGGCACCACTGAATGTTTTAGGCAGTGGGGTCCATTTATGCAATTTAGAGAAATGATTCAGAGCATTTCTGTTCTCATTTGACCTTGTCCGGGGGTTAATTAACTTTTGAAAAAACTGAGCTTAAATGCACACTAATCAAGAAAACGTGTTAAATAGACATGGTTAGAAATATTAATTAAATTTGCAGAAATAGGACCTTTCCAGAAGAAAAACATTAATTATGATCTGGTTAAACTATATAAGATGCATTAGGTTGACTGCTCATTCAATTTTTAAGTGAAATTAACTTTGAATACCAACTGAATTTTAATGAGTATGTTGAGAAAAATGGCCTCAAATAGGTGACTTGGTTAATGTCTTAGTTCTGGTGTTTTATTTTATTTTTTTACGTCTTCTTCTCATATACATATTTTTTTCTTCCTACATCCTGTTTTTGTGGATAGAAGAAGAAAGGCAGAGAGAAAACTTTTAAACTTTTT
>PVIC010026822.1:0-24295 GCA_004025085.1 Thryonomys swinderianus
ACAGGCGTGAGCCACCACGCCCGGCCAGGGCTCCTTTTCATGAGCATCACGTGGAAGACACTGACACTACACATGCCTTCAGTTGTGGCAAAAGTGAGTCCCACAAGACAGTATTATCAGATAGCACCAGAGAAAAGCTCCTGGCCCAGCACTGTGCTCTGAGGGGCTGGCTGAGCATCCTTCACCGATGGCCTGGACTGGGAATCCATTTATTCCCAGTATTTCATGTCTGAAATATGTTCCCAAATTCTTTGCCATGCTGTCCTCACCGACCCCCTTGCCCCAGGGTGGCCCAGGCTGGTGTGGAAGGATGACACGTGGCACACGACCCTAACTCACACAGTACCCACTGGCTGTCTCCCTCCCGGGAGGTCCGCTTGGCTGGAAGCCAGCTGCCACCCTGGAGGAGAAGCAGCACGAAGCTAGGCCGGTGAGGAGGAGCTGAAGTGTCTCCTCAGCACCCAGCACCAGCCTGGAGGCGGCATCTTGGAAGCAGCCCTCTTCCCTCACGGAGCCTTCAAACGCTGCAGGATTGATCAGCCTCGTCAGAAAGGCTCAGCTAACCCGCTCTCGAATTCCTAACCTACAGGAGCGGGGAGACTGTACATGTTGACTGTCATTTTACTACAGGAAGTTTTGTGTAATTCATTGCATAGCAACAAGTAACTGTATGCACGGGCAGGATAATCAACTCCCAGACGACCGGTGACATCTCTTCTGGCTCCGTTTGTCTCCTGTTCCTGGGACAAGGAAGGGATCCTGTCTAAATACATGGGTCAGGGCCAAGGAAAGATTCCCACAGCACCCCCGAGGTCCACAGTGAGGCAGTGTGGCCTGTCACGAGTCCACGAGGATCCTGAGCTCTGTCTTCTACCTTTCCTGACATCCTGTCAGTAGGCCACGGGGACACTGTGTAACCTTTCTCAGCTTTCGTTGCCTCATCTGCGAAATAAGGTGATGACCACAGAGGCCGTGTAGACCCAGATAACTTTCTGAAGTGCTTCCAACAACAGGCACTAGGATTCTCCCTGAGTCTTAGCTCATCTAAGCACAAGTCAACATTCATGTTCTTGGCAAATGTGTGCTAACTGCTTCTCACGCCCCCAAAGCCAGAGCAAGAACAAACCAATACTCCTATTATCAAGGGCATCTCAGTCCAGGGGGACAGCCAGAGGCAGGGACGGGTGGAACTGTACATCGCGGTACAGCTGTCAGAGACTCATGGCAGAGACGGTGGAAGACGGTGACTCCAGAGCGGACCTTCAGCACCTGCTCTTGAGACACAGCGGCTCAAGTTCTTTCTCTGTGGAAAGGGGTCAAAGTGGAGTCAGACGGGCTCCGGAAGTCAGACCACAGGTTCTAGCGACCTGGCTAGGTACACGCACCAAATGCGGCACAGAGGGCAAAAGACTTGCCCCGAGTTACATCAACCCTCCACCCTTGAGCTTGCCCTGTTCTTCCCTGCCCAGGACCTTTACCCATGGTGTTCTGCTCTGCCAACATCCCACTCCGCCCTCACCTTCTGGCTCGGGACCCGCGAGCTTCTCATCTTTCTCCAGGTCGGCATTTAAACGCTTTCCTCCCGGGAGACACACCAGAGCGTGTCTCTCCCTGCGTTAGTATGCAAGCCCCACCTCCAAGGAAGGAGCAGTGTGCTGTGTCTCACTGTGACCTCAGCGCCGAAGAGTCTCAGGCACTGACAGAAGTACCTGTTGGGTGAAATAATGAATCAGCGGTTGCATATTCCTTATCTCATTTAATCCTCACATTGGACCTTCAAGGATCTTTAATTGCCCACCTATCTCGACTCCCTACCCAGTAGCCCTGACTGCACACCCAGCGGTTCTTCCTCCCAGGAGAGCCTCCCTTCCCACAGATGTAAACGCTAAAGCCTTAAATGGACTCGTAATTCTATTCTCCTCACTGATTGGTTTGTCATTTGCATATGCTGAAGCCCTGGCCAATGAGCTGCAAGAAGAAGCCTGCTAGGCCAGCACCACAGGAACTGCAATATGCCCATGGTCATGGGCCTCTGACCACAAGTCTGAGAGTGCAGCCTGGGTTCTGTGTCTCTAAGGAGCTCCAGGTAATGCCAGTCCCGCTGTTCCCTGGACCAGGCCATCCTAATCATTCTCTGGGAAAGGTTTTCCTCCCTTGGGGAGGAGTCCCACAAGCAGAGCCTGTCTTCTCTGCTGTGCCAAGATGTGTGCCCAGAGCCCAGTAGTGGACCACACTGAGACAGAGTCAGCTTGTGGACCATGATTCCTGGCTGGTAGCCTATGTGTACCCCTTGCACGGTGATAACACAGCAGATTTGCCACCTCCACCGACAGGCAACTTGGTGTTGCAAAGAAAAGGAGCAACTTTGGCATCAAACCTAGCGGGGAGCCGATCTTAGCTCTACCCCGTACAGGCTCCGCTGTCCTTCTCCCTGGGCCTCACTTCTGTTATCCATACAAGGAGTGTTATGTGCTGGGGATCAAACTGAGGTCCTTGAGCTTGCTGAGCAAGTGCTATGCAGCTGAGCCCCACCAGAGCCCAGGGAGCTTTTGGTGGTGAGTGAGACAGCCTGTGCATGTGTGCATACCACTGGCCACTCAAACGAAATGCAAATCCTGTAGGTACTTTTCAGTTGGCACACACACAACATACAAGGAGACAGGTGAATATGGTAATGTATTTAGCTAACACAGTATGGCTTCAAGATGACATCAATAGGGAAACTAGATGTTTTACACTTTGGGGTGCTAGGCCTTCGAAATCAGGGTGCTTGTACTGATGTGCATCTCCGTTCAGACTAGCAACAGCACAGAAGTCCGTGAGCCACGTACAGCTGGCAGCTGATTGTCATCTCAGCCCGGGTGCTGGGCTGGCCCCCCAGTGTTACATAGGAGCTGCCACTTCTGCCTTGGAGCCAGACAACCATGGACTGAATCTTCCAAAACCGAGAGCCAAAATGAATCTCTCATCCTTAAGTTGCAGCTGTTTGGTATTTTGTTCCAGGGACAGGAAAGTAGCTGACACATAAGGCCTATACAAGGCGGATTAACACAGCACAGCCCAGCTTCTCCCCGGGTGGCACCAAGGCAGTGGGTTCCCTCAATGAGCAGCATGCCAAGTCAGCCTGACTACATGCATCTTACTCTTCACTCTGCCCCAGGGGCCTCTGACCCAGGCCAGACTGTCCCCACTGCCCCATGTCCATGGCACAGGATTGGACCTGGGTGCTCAGTGCCAGGTGTGTGCCATGTGCTGGCCAATCAGAGCCTTCCCTGGGGTCCCACGAGGACACCGGGGAACTCATATTGTTTGTGTCTGGAGGTATGTGGGAGAAGTCCCTATGCAGGAAAGTATAAGACTAGTATAAGAGAGTAGAAAGGGGAAAGGAGAGGGAAAGTACTAGATTGCTCAGCACCTAGATGCAGCTGTGCCTGAAGCTAGCCCTATTTCTCTTCACTCCTATCATAGATCTGTTTGGCATCTTTTTTTTTTTTTTTTTTTAGTTTTTTTTACGACAGGGTCTTGCTTTGTAGCTCAGGCTGGCCATGAACTCACTATGTGGCCCAGGCGAGCCTTGAACTCAGTAGTCCTCCTGCCTCTGCCTCCTGAGTGCTGCGATGACAGGCGTGAGGCACCCCATACCCGGCACTGTGGTATGTGGTACTGATTGCTGGTGGGCGTGAGTCACCACACCTGTCATTGTTGTATGTAGTTACCAGGGATTAACCAGGCACTTTGCGCTTGCTAGGCAGGCACTGGAATCACTGAGCTAAATCTCCAGCCTGTTTGGCCTCTTTTACTTGAGTCATTTTAAATTGGACTTTCTGTCACATACAACCAAAATAGTTCTGACCGCTATGAGTAGAGCACAGCCCCTTCATTGCATGGAGGAGAAGACTAAAGCCAAAAGAGGCTAATAATTGCTCCTGGCACCCTAGAAAGCAGAGCCAAGGTTAGCGCCCACCCCATCCCTCATTCATTGCCCTTAGCATCCATTATACTTTCCTGTGGCTGCTGTTTTAAAACAATAGGGACTAGGCGGGTGTGGCTGCATACACCTGTACTCCCAGCACTAAGAGGCTGAGGTAGGAGGATCCTAGGCTGTCCGTGTATCTCATGGATCTCAAAGCCAAGAATCAGAAAGCATGATTAATACACTGACGTAAAATCAAACCAAACAGCTGCAACTTAAGGGTGAGAGGTTTATTTTGGCTCTCGGTTTTGGAAGATTCAGTCCTTTCTGTGGGAGCGAAGGAAAGGGGCTTCGTCCCACGTCTTGCAGGATCTAGTGGCTGCCAGGGCTCCGCGCCTGAGGTCACAGCTCCCTGGTTGGCAGCTGCCTTCCTGTGCTTCCTCCTTCGTGTCTCTGCAAGGACACGGTGGCAGCGTAAGAGCTGCGCCACCTCCACCCACATCCCTGAGCTGCCTTCCCATTCCAAACGCTCCGCATGTGCAGACTCCAGTGAGGCCCAGTTCACAGGGGTGGGAGGAGGACTTGCTGTCTGCGGGGACCTTTGTTCCACCTGATGCCAGCTCCCCCGGAGTTAGTGCCCCACACACCGCCATGTCTGACTGCCCCGGCCATCCCTGTTAGTTTCTTGCTAGTCTTCTTCTTTGCCCCACAAGCCCAGCACCCGGCCACCAAGCACACAAGTCTGTTCTGTTTCAGCCTCCCCACTGGGGAACCCTAAGAAGATCAAGTTCCTTCAAGATGCCTGAAGTCCACCGCTTAAGAAAACACTCGAAGTCCACTCTGCTAAGGGACTGGGTGCCCCAAGGCTGGCCACACAGTGGGTTGTAGTGTCCCCTTCACCCAGCTGTCATCTTCTGCAGTTTTAAGTCACCCAAGGCCAACAGCAGCCTGAAAATATACATGAGAAATTCTAGAAATAAACAATTCACAAATTTTAAGTAGCCTGATACAGTATATTGTTCTATTTTATTGGCTACTATGTGTGTGTGTGTATGTGTTAAGTTTTTTGAGACAGGGTCCCGCTTTGTAGTTCAGGCTGGCGCTGAGCTCACTATGTAACCCAGGCTACCCTCCAACTCAGCAATCCTCCTGCCTCTGCCTCCCCAGTGCTGGGATGACAGACGTGAGCCACCATGCCCAGCACTTTTATATGTTACTAGGGATCAAACTTGGGACCTTGCATTTGTCAGGCAGATGCTAGAACCACTGAGCTAAATCCCAGCCCAATTGGCTATTGTTCTTAATCTCTTACTTGTAAATTAGGCGTTACCACTGTTAAGTGCATAGGAAGTCTGCCTTGCAGGACTAGGCTTTACTGCAGTTCCGGCACCCTCAGGATCTGGCATGGTGCCCTGGCACAGGGAATTCACTCTCAGCAGAAGCCCATGGTGCTCTGGGGCTCCTCGTGGCAGCTCCTTTGCCACTTGGAGCCTCTGCTGCCTGCCCGCTATGTGGGTACCAGGCCAGGGCGGGGTCACCACGGAGCCTGTGTGTGGCACTGTGCTGGGCACCAAGCTCTCAGCCGGTGTCACCGTTGCTGCCACACAGAGGTAGCCTCTTCGTCTCCTGTTCACTGAGGCTCGACGCCTGCGGTTGGCAGCGCTCTGTCTCCCCTGGATAGAAGCCGCAGCTCAGAACGTGACCCCTTGAGCCCCGTGCTGTGCTTGGGCCTTCGCGAGCTCAGGCCAAAGCTGCCTCCGCCGTCCTGGGCACGGGCAGGGCCAGCCCGGCCCAAAGGTCATTTCCTGCTGGCCCCACCGCTGTCCCCAGCTCCTGGGTGCCCTTTCTTGGGGACACAGGTGGCGTCTCTCACTCTTCCCAGCACACGGCCCTGGTTCCCAGCGTCGGGCGGTGAGGGGGGCGGGGGCAGGAGAGCAGCACAGGCGGGGCAGATTGTCCTGTGCGGACAGACCCGCGGGCACGCGTGGCGCCCGGGCTGCGTTCCCCTCTGCACGGCCCCCTCCCTCCCTCCCTCCCTCCCTCCCTCCCTCCGTCCTGCCGCGGCTGTCCTGGACCTCGCTTCCTCCTCGCTGCTCCTCACACAGCCGGCGGGACCGGGGACACCAGCGGAGCTGACACCAGCACCCTCAGAGTGGACCAGCTCGTCCCACACTCCCACGTGCACACACACACACGCGCGCACACACGCTACAGGGCAGGCCTGCACAGCGGCTCGTTTCACTGGTGATGACCGAGGGACTGGGCTGTGGAGCACTGAGCTTGGAGTCCACAGTCGCAGCCCTCCCGCCAGGCTCCTCCCCCTCTTGCTAAATAAATTCCAAATCAATAAACCAACCTGAATGCTAAACCCACACTGCCCCACGGCGTTACTTTAAAAATAAAACAACTGATTTTTTTCCCCTGATGACTAAGTAGAATCTGCCCATCACAGGACATCAGAAAAAAATTACACTGAGAGAAAGAAAGACGTGAAAATCATCCATGATACTTAGGTTATAGCAGTTTTCAACCAGGTTGGCTGGTTTCTTTCTGTATTTTCCAGGGTATTAATTTTAAGTCATAATCTGAGTCATAAATAACAGCTTCTACGTCTCTGGACTTCTCTGCTCAGATGCACAGCTAGATCACACTTTTCTGCTATTAGACTATTTGACAGCTAACCTGATGCACTAACTTGGTCCACTCTTCTGAAATTTGCTGGGAGGAGCAGTGTGTTTGAGCTTCCAGTGCACACTGCCGGGACCCGAGACCCCCACAGCTACCACCAACCTCCAGCAGGGCCCGGAGGAGGGAGCCCTGAGCCCCGGGCCTCGGGCAATAAACTGCCATGTTGCCGGGCTGGGCTTGAACTCGCAATCCTTCGGCTTTGGGTTCCTGGAAGCCGAAATTACAGGGCTGTATGGCACCACATCCAGCATTCATCCGCATTTTAAATTATTCAGGATGAGAATTTCCAACTTTCGGTATATAGTTTGTGGCCACTGGGCTTCGTTTCCTGTTATTACAGCACAGAATCCATATGTGTCCTCTGCAGCCTCCACCTGACGTTTTCTTTCCTCTTTTTGTCCCTCAACCTTCATCTTCGCCTGTCTAGCAGGACGGGCCACACACATGCTGGCTCTCAGCCCCTTCTGCTTTAAAGAGAGGGCGCTGGGCACCCCGAGGACCCTAGGACACTGTCCAGCTGGACCCACGCACTCTGAGCACCCTGGGAGGTCGGCCAGGAGGAGACGCGTCCACCAGGCCGGTGCCGCCGGAGACACTTCCCACCTCTGGGCTCAGCATTCGCGTCCCCTCCCGGGGTGGTGAAGGTCAAACGCGGACAGGACGTGCAGGAAACCACGCCCCTCCTGCCCACCGTCTTCGACAGCAACAGACAAGACGCGCAGAGCAGTGAGCACGCCCCGGGTGCGCTGTGCAGCCCCCCAGTCCTCACTTCGTCCAACCTCAAAGGTGTGCTGGGCGGCAGCGCAGGCCAGAGGCGCACAGCGCGGAAGGAGATGCACTTCCAGAGGTTCCGCTCAGGCCGGTGCTAGGCACGTTCTCCCCGCGGTGTGCACAGCCGCCCCGCAGGAGGACAGTCCCACACGCACTGACGAATGCTCCCCGCTTCCTGTGTGCTGGGCTCTACTAAGTCAGAGAGGCCCGGACCGCGGCCCTCCCGAGACTCCCGCTCTCTGCGCCATCAAACTTCCTGGCACCCAGATCTGTATTCTTAGCTCAGTTCAGAAAGTTCCTGGTCACGCTTCCCAGACGTGCCCAGTACCCCGAGGGCCACCAGGGGCCTCTTGTGGAGATCAGCGGAGCCTGAACCCAGAACCGACCATAGCGACGTAACCCTCATTTGCCCTCTCCGCACTCCCGGAGACAGACTTCCCAGGGATTTAGAGGGAGGAGTCCGACTGGCAGAGGCGGTGCTGTTCACAGCCTTCTATTTACCAGGGTCTGGGGGCCTGAAGGGGGTGGGCGGCAGCTCCCGTCTGGACAGAGCCGAAGCCCTGTAACCACCGGAGAGGGACAAAGGGATGGGAAAATCGTTGGCACCTCGAGTCTGGCACCCACACCCGGACTTGGGCCACACAGACAGCCTTCCGCCGGCACCCGGCCCCCGCCCCACCCTGTCTGCTGAGGACAAAATGGCCATAATCATGTGAATAATGGTAAATACATGAAACATTTGTTTTCTTTTCAGAGCGTCCCCAGCGGCCCAGCAGCCCAGCGCACCCGCCAGCCAGTTCTTTTCAGACTAGGAAACAGGCGGCGAGGAGCTCACTGCTTGGAGGCGGCTCGGATGGCGGCGCCTGGCAGTAGAGCTTCCAGCTGTCGCCGCCAGGACCGAAGCTTCCAGCTTCAGATGCCCACCGCGTGCCGCCTCGAGAGGGCAGCTACAAGCCTTGAGAGTGGCTGACGGCCTCGGACCCACATGGCCGGTTCCGGGAGCGGCAGGGACATTTATGCCAGTGCCTGTGTGCATGGCGGCTCCCCTCCTGCCAGCCTCTGGGCACCTCGAATTGCTCCGTCACTTCCTCCAAGGCGCAGGCAGGGAACCCACAGCTGGGCGGGCAGATGCCTTTGGCCCTGAAGCTCCACATTCTCCCTGTCCCCCGGCCAGGGTCAAGGCCAGTGACTCACAGGCTCTGACCAGACCCGGCCCCCAGGAGCGCCTCCTGGTTCTGGGGCCTCTGCTGCGGATTGCAGCGGCCGGAGCTCTGCGCTCTTCCCGGGAGCCTCGGGGACGCACCCGCGGGGCCTGTTGGAAGCTGAGTTCGCGTTTGTGCAGAGATTAACAGCAGAGGAAGCCTGCCCTGTGAAGCCCACCGGTGGGTGCTTGTGTCGTTTTGCACACACCATGGCTGCAGTTTCTCGAAACCGTGTTTGTGCGTCGCGGGTGACAGGATCTCATGGGGCAGCCTCCTGCATACAGGCCCTTGTGCACAGAAGCCGTCACGTAGTGCACAGCTGACCTTGCAAAACGAGCTCAGTATCGCTACTTTGCACATAGCGGATGGGGTGGAATAGGGTCCCCAAGCTACTTCTCTGCACTGCCACACTGTTTTGGGGTGCTGGATGCGACTATACCCAGAGACAGATGTTCACTGCTATGGCTGGTGCTTCTCCCCCTCGCCATCGCACCACTCGGGCCTGAGGCGTAATCGTCGGTCGGACTCCGGAATTGCTATTCTGCTTGTTATCCCCACTCTGTAGATGAGGACACTGAGGCCCCTCGCCCAGTTGCTCATCTGGTCAGAGCGTGCAGCCCCACTTCGCCCGAGCCATGGCACCTGTCCTGCCACCTCTCACGTGAGTCGCTCCACTGTGGTCTCATTTCCTAGCCTGCATCCCGAGTCCTTTGCTTTGGAGAATTCTGCTTTGCTTAGTTTTGAACAGCAGGGGTACCTGGCTCGGCTGCTTTTATTGGAAGACATTTGTTGGATGAGTTGCAGGGACAGATGAAGGCCAGATTTTGTTACTCCTGAGGCCCCCAGAGCAGAGTGGACTCCTGGGGAGACTGTCCAGCCCTGTGGATGGCCCGATTCACTGTCCTGGAGTCGCTCCCCGCCTCGCCCCCACCCCAGTCACTGCTTTTAAAGCTTTTTGCTTGGCAGGAAAATGCTGCCCCCTTCTGGCTCAAATGGATGGGCATGTCCAGGACAAGGCCTGAGCCCAATATGAAGCTCATTAAGTCCCCACAACACGAGACCAAAGGATACGCCAGGTGGGCGAGCCGGGCTGGTGAGACAATGGCCCTGGGTGGGAATAGAGGTTTTATGATACACTCTCTGCTAATGGGATCCATGCAGCCCCTTGGGCAGCAAGAGCGGCAGTTAGCGATTGCACAACCCAGGTTACTCTTGGGTACAGACCGTCCTGTGCAGAGGGACCAGAGAGCCATCTTTGCTCTCAGAAGAGGCAGTGACTGCTCCAACGAAGACTCGTCTCCAGGGCTCTTGGTGGCGACGCCGAGGGCGGAGGAAGCCCCTCCATCCCCAGCAGGGCCTGGGGCTGCTCCTTTGCCCAGTTTCAAAGTGTCACTCACCTGTATCTTTATGCCAATGAAATGACAGGAAAAGCAGGTGCCTGCCAGGGATTTCACAACACACACACGTGCGCACACAGGCATGCACACACACGAGCTGCTGGTTCAGGGTAAGCGCTGGGAATGTGTGTGTAAGACCTGGGTCTGCATGGCCCCCGCACTGCCCTCACCGAGGCCCAGACGCAGCAGCTGCCACTCTGCGCTCTGGCTCTGGCGCACTGCGGCCTGCAGGTGGGGCTTGAGGAGTGATGGCCCAGTGAGGGACTGTCCTGTGACCCTAATTTTTTTTTGAGACAGGGTCTCACTTTGTAGTTCAGGCTGGCCCTGAGCTCACTACATAGACCAGGCAAGCCGCTGCGAACTCAGCAATCCTTCTGTCTCTGCCTCCTCAGTGCTGGGATGCCTGGCACTGTGGTATGTGGTATTGATGGCTGGTGGGTGTGAGTCATCACGCCCAGCATTGTGTGTGGTTACCGGGATCGAACTCAGGACCTTGCGCTTGCGAGGCAGGCGCCGGAACCACTGAGCTAAATCTCCGGCCCCATTGTGACCCTAATTTTCTTCTTGAGGGGCAGTTAAAGTCAGGAAGGAGCTGTAAGAAAAGTGTCAGCTCCAAAAGAGCAGACAGGGCCTGGTGTGGGGGAGCTGGTCAAGATGCCACGGGGTGAGTGTGAGGGGACAGGAAAGTCAGAGGGAGCAGAGAGGTCCCGCCCTCAGAACCAGGCTGGCGCACGCTGCTGCGCTCTGCGCCCTCTAACCTGCGTCCCTCACACCAGCCTGCGGCCTGTCTCTGGGCAGCCGGCCCCTTTAGGCTCAGTTTTGGGATGTGGGTGTGGCTGAGGGAGGCGTGGCCTGGCAGGGCTGTCCCTTCTCTCATAGGAGCCCGGTCGGCCCCTGAGAACGAGGCAAGTGGACAGCATTTCAGGCGCAGCCCGCGACCGCAGTGACCAACACCTGTGTTTCTTCCTGCTGCGGTGCGGCAGGCCTGTCACGCCAGCACTCTGGGAGGCCGAGGCAGGAGGACAATATGTTTAAGCCTAGCCCAGGCAACACAGCAACTTTGGGAACACTTTCTAAATTACAAAGTAAATAAAGGCCCCTGGATACAGCTCAGTGTGAGGGATACCTTCAGAACCCCTAAGGGGGGAGGCAGGTCTCCTCTCGGGTTCAGTCAGCCCTCCCTGGATGAAACTCTTCGAAGGACAGCTACCCAGCGTCTGCCCTAATTACTCTGGGATATTCCTCCCAACCGGAGAAACTTCTATAATTTGGGTTATAAAACTTCTCTTTGAATCTCCTCCAGAGTCCACTGTGATTATAACAATAAAATCCGCTGCACACACGGAGACTTTCATCCCGCCACCTGGGAGCTCACAATAAACAAATGGTAATTATGGATCTGCACAGCGCTTCCTTTTTCTGCTCCTAATGTGGAAACTGAGGCAAAAGAGGTTGAGGCCTTGTCCTGAGGCTATTGCTTCTCTGAGCTACCGAGAAACCCACAGGTCTGCTAGCACTTCCACTGTGTCCCCGACTGGGTCCCTGTCTCTCAGGCTGGGCCGTGGGGACCGTGTCCTGTGCACGCGGCTGTGTCTGCGAGACACAGGCACCCTCTGTGATTGCGATCCAAGAAAGAAGCCATCGCTCGAGTCCCGTGCATGCTCGGAGGGACACCCTGTCCCCTCTTGCTCTCCCTCCATCTTTCTTTTTTTTTTTTTTTTTGAGACAGGGTCTCACTTTGTAGTTCAGGCTGGCCCTGAGCTCACTATGTAGTCCAGGCAAGCCTCGAACTCGGCAATCCTCCTGTCTCTGCCTCCCAAGTGCTGGGGTGACAGGCGTGAGCCACCACGCCCGGCACTGTGGTATGTGGTATTGATTGCTGGTGGGTGTGAGTCTCCACGCCCAGCATTGTATGTGGTTACCGGGGATCGAACTCAGGACCTTGCGCTTGCGAGGCAGGCGCTGGAACCCCTGAGCTAACCCTCCGGCCCTCCTTCCATCTTTCTCCTCTGCACCTTCGGGCTGCATCTGAGGGTCGCTGGGGTCCACGTGGTGCCAGCCGGAGTCCCGGGGCAGGTGGCCAGCAGCAGGTTTCCTTCTCTGCAGCCGAACCCGGACTGACCCCCATGGTCCACCAGCTGGACTCAGAGCAGCGCCTGGGTCTCCCTGACTCTGGGGGCAGAATTTAAAATGAAGATCAAAGGCACTGAGTGTCCATCAGGCGTTTATGTCCATTATTTCATTTTATTCTGCAAAGAGACTGTGGACCCAGATCGCCGTGGGACTTCTGCAGCTGCTCAGGAAACTCACTTCCAGGCCTCCCTGTATATCCCATAAAGCACACAAAGCGGCGAGTGCATGCACATACATGTGCATGTGTGCACACACACACACACACACAGTAGTTGTGGTCGAGAAGTGGGCACCTTGTTAGGTTTTATAGATGTTTAAGTACACAATTTCTAGTTTTGACTTGGTGACATTTCATACTTAGGAGCCAATTAGTTTATAGTTTTTGGATCTCATCCTGTTTTGCCATAAGGAAATTGATTCCATAACCTGCTCCGGTGTCAAGTTCCACAGAAGAGGGCCAGGCTCCGGAAGCCCCAGGGGGAGAAGTGGGACTTGAACCCCTGTTGGTCTGAGAGGCAGAGGCAGGAGCTGCCAGGGCCGCACTGTGTGGACCCATGTTCCTGCAGGTCTTGCGGCCGCACAGGGCAGAGTAAGGGTTAATAATTCCTGTTATCAGCCTCCACCCATCCTAGCGCAAGCTGTGGGAGGGGAAAGTCAGGGGGGAGCCCAGGAGAGCCAGTGCCCCGGGTTTCTGCCTGGGCAGCACCCTGGCCGGTCAGCCCTTGAGAGATAACAGAAGACCCCAGACATTCCAGTGAGCACAGGACCTCGCTGGCCCTGTGCCATCCTCGGGGCAGGGGATAGAGTCCAAGACCTCAGGGGCGCCTGGCCCTGCTGGGTAAGCAGCCCTAGACAAAGTTCTGGCCATCCTGCAGTACGGCCACAGCAGTGGAACGGGCCTGTGCCCCGTGTCACCACTGTGGGTGCCATGGAACCGTGACACCAGCTCTGCATGACCCAAGCCCTTGAGCCCAACCAGAGAAGGGCTGGTATACAGAGGCAAGGGAGCTTCATGCCCAGTGTGCAGTGCAAAGCCTGGGGGTCAGGGCCTGGGATGTTTCCATTTAGAGTGCCCAGGTGCAGGTGGACTGTAACTAGAACCATGGACAGGAGACGCGGAGAATGAGGGCACGCTGTGTACCCCTTACCCTGGGCCGGGCGCCTCTGCCCCATCTGGCCCACGGACCCGCCCAGGAGCCCTTCTCAGGGATCTTGTCCAGGGGTGGGAACGTGTCCAGGATGTGACCTTATTTTCAGCCTATTTGTTAATCAGGCTCTTCCTGAGCCTTTGTGATTTTATTCTTTCTCAATAATTTCATAATTGCATAAGTAATGCATACTCATTATTTTAAACTATTGAAATCACAGAAGTGTAAATGGATTACAAATATCAATAATGAAAGTAAGCGGACATTTATCGCTGGGGACGAAACCAAACATTTCTCAAGCAGTACGTATGTCATTTAATCTCAAGAACAGTACTATGAAGAAAACAAAAGCTCCTTTGCCCTCATTTTGGAAATAAGAAAACAGACGGGAGAGGCAAAGCCCTGTCCCGGTCGCACAGCCTGGAAGAGAAGCCGGGAATCAGAGCCGGTGGCCTCACGTCGCTGCTGAGCCGCGCTGTCCCGCTGGAAACAGTGGAGCCTCCTCGGTGAGGAAGCTTTGGACCGAGCTTGGACGGGGTGCGGAGGCGACAGCGCAGCAGACTAGCATGGCCCGCCCCGCCCTCCGGACGGCGCGGCTCGGGTGGGAGCACGGAGGTCCCTGGAGAGCCCCAGGCCGCGGCCCTGCTCGGGGCACTGCTCTGTTTTAAAACCTGCTTTTCTTTTTCTCCCTTCTGACGACACGACACGTGGGAAAGCACTATCTTGTGTTGACTGACTGGGAGGTTTTTCTTATCGGGGGACGTCCCCCAGTTTTCCCAGTCCCCCACTGTCCGGGCTTTGGACTGCTTCCAGGTTTTAAGCAGCGCGTGCGTCAGTCTTCCTCCCCTGGGCGGGCGGGGGAGGTGCTCACTGGCTGGGGGTAGTGTCTATACCCCTTGTTTACTGGAGGGCCGGAGCCGGAGCAGGCTGGGAGTGAGGGGTGCACTGGCTGGAAAACCCCGGGGCCCTGGCAGACGGCCCTCCCATGTCTCGGTAGCGGAGAAGAGAGCAGCCTCCTCGTCTTCAGCCGAGCTCAGGCGTGACGCTTTCTGTTCTGACCGGGGGTTGCCATGAGCCCATTCTTTGGGGCCTGAGAGTGGGTGTGAAGTCGGGGGGTCTGGGCCAGGCCTGTGCTCCGGGCCTAGCCGGCAGCAGAGCGGGGCCGGGAGGGGGGCACGCAGTGGAACGCAAGGATTCCCAGGCTGATCACCTTCACTGAGTGTGGGCCCAACCCCCGTGTAAGAAGGGCCCCCTGTACAGGTGTGTGACATGTGTGAGCCCACGTGTGAGCACGAATGGGGTCCTGTGCCCTTCCCGAGGACACAGCAGAGAGAGGTGCGTGGATCCGTTCTGGAGAACTGCGGGGTGTCAATCAGGCAATCCGAGAATGGAGTACAAATCCTCCCGCTCATCTTTGAAAGGGAATCACACAGTTCTGAGGGCTGGGCTTCCTCAGGGAGTCAAGGATGACGTTCCCAGAGGGGACTGTGGAGTAGCAGGCTCAGCAGCAGTTAGCAAGGCAGGGTGGGAGGAAGGGCTGAGCTCTTTCAACAGCACACACAGCCGTGCAAAGGCCCTGGGGCAGGAAGGAACCGAGATGAGGAGCGCTAGAGGCAGCGTGGCTGGCGGAAGGGGTAGTGCGGTCCTCGGGGACGTGGCAAGTGTTTAATTCTTGATCTTTAGATTCCCAGGAACCCACTGAAGAGCTTTAAGTGGAGCTAGCTTTGATTCTCTCTATAGTTTAAGACACGAGTCTACACACATTTTCTTTTTGAGGCCAAAAAGCAGATACTTCGGCCTGGGAGACACAGCTCGGAGAGTACTCACCTCAGGAAGCAGGGTGACAGACTCAGCAAGCCACTGCCATCGCGGGCCTTCGAGAGTGACGACTCCCCCCGCGAGGGTGGTCACTCTGCGATTCACTCTCTCATTCATCCATCAAGAGCTGTCGCCGAGTAGTTACAATGTGCCTGGTGCTGGTCTCTAAAGTGGCCATAGAGCAGGAGTTTCTGCCCTCCTGAGCTCCCGATTTGCCAAGGGAAAGAGACGACAAGCTGTGAACATACAATGTCACGTCAAGGAGAAGTAAGTGCAGGAAGAAGAAAGGAGGGCGTGATGCAGGTGTCCTTCACAGGAGACAAGCAAGAAAAGCCTGAAGAGGTGACGCTGAGCCCAAATTTGAATGCAAATTAATTAGGTGCCCGAGTGCATGCCAAGGGCCCGAGGCAGGACCACACTTTGGGTTTTGTAGGGACGTATGGCAAGGGTTGTGGTGTCCCCGGTCAGGAGTAGAGGTGCTACCTTAGGAAGCACACAGGAGGAGAACGGCTACATCAGTCACCTGTGGGATTTCAGGGTATAACTATGTTCAACAAAGCTATCAAAGCCGCCGACTCTCAGGCTGCTCCCTTCCCCCTCCCGAGATCCAGTGCACCGGGAGGGGAGCAGAGGTTTGGCAAGCCCTGGAGAGCTGGGCCGTGGCTCGGAGGACGCGGCGTGTGGATGCGGCACCACGGGACTGAGCCTCAGTTGTGAGAAAGTTCCAAGCAAGTGACAAAGGCCAGAGCACACAAAGCCAGGGTGCTGAGAAGGCCCCCAAGCCGAGGCCCAAATGAGCTGAAACTCAAACCACACTCAGCCAAACAGTCTGATTTGGGGTTGTGGTTGTCTCCCTCACCCTGAGACCCAGGTGGCTGTATTACAAGAATGAGCGAAGCCAATAATGGCTGCTGATCGTGAACTTGACAAGTCCTAAGTGGCTTACACTGTCACAGAAGTTGGTAAATGGACAAAGAGATCCCTGAATGTCTTACACAACTCCCTTCAGCCACCTGATTCTATAGGCGCCTGTGCTTTTCATTGTCTTTATTGATAGCATGCAAATGATTTTCCCATAGAAATGCAAATGAGTCCTGTGCTTGCCCCCCCCCCCCGCTGTTATTTCTCTGTGACTATTGGCCAGTTTTGCATCTATTTGTAAATTCATTTCAGCATTTCTGATTGCCTATCCATGTGTGTTTTCAATTCTCCTTTGGACCATTGATAACATCTTACTGGGTTCTTTGTTCAGTGAAGAGTTAATAAGCTCACGGGTGTATCTTTATTTTAGATTTGTATAAAAACATGATTTTATCATTTAAAAAATTTCACCCTTTAATGCCTGACGTGGTGGCTCACGCCTGTCATCCCAGAACTCGGGAGGCAGAGACAGGAGGATTGCTGAGTTCGCGGCGGCTTGCCTGGGCACCATAGTGAGCTCAGGGCCAGCCTGAACTACAAAGTGAGACCCTGTCTCAAAAAGCAAAAAAAAAAATTTCACCCTTTAACAACACCTACAGTCTTATTTACAAACCTGTGAGGTAGCTGTCATTGTCATCATCCTATTTTATAGATGTGAAAGTCTGAGGCCCCAGGTGTCATGAAATGTGCTCAAAGCCATCCCTGGTCATTTCTTTTTTTTTTTTTTTTTTTTTGAGACAGGGTCTTGCTTTGTAGTTCAGGCTGGCCCTGAGCTCACTATGGTGTCCAGGCAAGCCGCTGCGAACTCAGCAATCCTCCTGTCTCTGCCTCCTGAGTGCTGGGATTACAGGCGTGAGCCACCATGCCCGGCCCCTGCTCATTTCTTGAGCTAAAACATGGTGCTTAGGGTGGGTACCCAGAACAGCATCCCCACCCCATGGTGTCACATGGCTCCCAGGTGTGTCTCTGTTCGTCTAACTGTACCACCAGTTAGATCTCACATTAGTGTCCTTGACATTGGCTACTGGACTCCCCAGGGCACAAGAGAGGCTGGCTAAGTGGCCAGTTGCTTCTGAGGGCAGGTGTGAGGCCTTCCCCATGTCCCTTTAAGGGCCCAGCCTGGAGGAGAACAGCATGGACAGGAATTCATGTGACCCTCTGGGCCTCCAGGTAGGGTCTGCAAGTCTACACTGGCTGTTCAGTGACCCCCAAGAGCTACTGCTTTTATCAGTTTATTTTAATAGAGTAAATGTAAAGAAATCATCACTGTTGTCCTAGGAATGTGAGATTCTTTCGAAGCTGGCCGAGCAAAGCTTACTGATTGACAGAATGATTTTTAAAAGCATCCAGGGACAGGCTCAAACCAGAGCTAAACCAGTGATTCTCTAGCGTGACTGAGCCACAAATATTATCTGAAGGAGGAACAGCCAAACTGATAGTTCACTTGGTTGGTGTTTCTGTGTGAGACTCAGGTTATGGCTCATCAGCAGCAGGACCCACTCATGCTGTGTGCTTTGGGAGCTGTGTGTCTAAGCAGGGACAGCAGGCCACAGTCCTTAGATCTTTTGCAGAATCCTTCACTTTCATGCTGTCATTTAATCTTTAAGTGACAATGGTATTGTTATCAATTTCTGGCCTGAGCTGAATTCTTTTTCTGTTCCGGTATTGTGGAACTATTAATATGACCAAACACTGGACAGCAAAGGAGGATTTTATTCTTGGCCACGAATAGAAGAGGGAAATAAGCCACAAACTAACATCCCAACTTCCCGGAGGCTAAGAGATTATACACAGTGCAGAAGAAAAGAATTCTGGCACCACTCCATTCTCTCCCTTTTGTGGCCCCTTTCAGTTACTGTCACAGCATTTGCTGATTGTCATGGTGCTGTGCAGCGTATTGTTGACTCTGCAGACAGGGTTGTAAGAAGGTAGAGATTACCTGAGGGGGACTCTGGCGGTTTCCTAAGATCCAACCAGTTTTGGCGAGCCCACCCGGAGCAGTACCTCTCCACTCCTGGTTTCCCATCCTCAAAGATGAGCAAGTCAGAGTGGCATAGAAACTCGTCCAGGTCACACAGGCAGTGCAAGATCAGCATAACAGCGTGAATGCCAACACCTGCCACACCTCATAGAGGAAAGAGGTAACAGAGCAGAGAGAGGCCGCTTGCCAAAAGCAAAATTCTGAGGGAAGTAGGACCTTAAATTAAACCCCTTCACAGTCCAGACCTATTTAAAAAGAATGGGGAACTCGGTGAGTGAGGAAACTCCACTCCCAGTGTCCCCTGCCTAAGGAGCCCTCCCATCCTTCCGTAGAGGACTCTCCCACATCTATTTCCTGGATCACTTTTTCCAGCTTCCGGTTGGTAGTCAGCTTCCCATGGCCAACAGTGGATAAAGACATGCCTGGTTTTCATGCCTCTGTGTGGGCGCCCAGCATTGGTGTGAGTGATTATGGTGGAAATCGGAGTGTGGCTTCTGGGGCCAAGTCGTGAAGGCATGGCGACCTCCTTCTGCATGGACCTCTCGAATAACCTGCTCTGGGAGAAGCCAGCTCCCAGCCTGTAAGGACACTCAAGTAGCAGTTTCCCGAGGCACCTAGAGGACACCTGAAGAGCAACCAGCAGCCAGTACTCACTGCCAACCAAGCGAGGGTCCTGCAGGGAAGATGGGTTCTCCAAACCCAGGTAGAGCCCCAGAGCCAGAGGACCTCAGACACATCCCTCCCGAGTTCTGGAGCCAGAGAAACAATGAGGAGATAAATGATCATTCTTCCTTGACATTGGTTTCTCATGCATGCAGAATGTGAGCATCATAGTATCAAAACGGGTTTTTGACTCAGACTTCAGAAGGCCTGGGAGGCTAGGCAAAATTGTGTGACAGGATCATAGCCCCAGGCAGGAGTCCCTGAGAAGGCAATGCATGAAGCTGAAGACTCAGTGAAAACCCCAGGGCGTTGTGGATGTCAGGAATATGGAGTGTCTGCTGAGGAAGGCTGTAAACATTGAACACAGCCAGCCAAAGAAAGAGGTTATGAGGGCTGTGTAAGTGCTTTTGGAGAGCACATCTCTCCATAATCCTTGTCTTGGTTTTTGGGCATGGAGCTATAGGATTTAATGTCTCCTGCTGGTTTTCAGTCTTGTTTTATCCAGTTCCTTTCTATTACCCTGTGCCTCTTTTGGAACAGGAATGTTTGCCCTGTGCCATTATATATTGGAAGCATTTAACTTTCTTTTTTATTTTTACCGGGGATTCACAACTGAGTTTGTCTGGATTCTCAGAAGGGATTTTTTTTTTTTGAGCGAGGGTCTCACTTTGTAGTTCAGGCTGGCCCTGAGCTCACTATGGAGCCCAGGCAAGCCTGGAACTCAGCAATCCTCCTGTCTCTGCCTCCCGAGTGCTGGGATGACAGGTGTTAGCCACCACACCCGGCATTGTGGTATGTGGTATTGATTGCTGGTGGGCATGAGCCACCACACCCAACATTGTATGTGCTTACCGGGATCGAACTCAGGACCTTGCACTTGCGAGGCAGGCACCGGAACCCCTGAGCTAAATCTCCGGCCCTCAGAAGGGATTTTTGGCTTGGACTTTTCAGTAACTCTGGCACTGCTATGACTTTGGCAACTCCTAAGAAGATGGAATAAATGGATTTTGCATTCTAGGATGGGCAGGAGCCTTTTGGGGGCTGAGGGTGAAACAGTATGGCTTAGATCTAAAATGTTGCTCCAAATTCTCATGTATTCACAAGGGAGACTTTTGGAAGGTGAGTGGGTCACGGGCCAGTTCACAGATGAGTGAGCTGATAGGAGATGGGGAGTGGCTGAAAGAGGTATCACCCAGCCGGCGGTATCACCAAAGGGCAAGGGCGTACTCTTCTTTCCTAGGGAAGTCGGCCTCCTCCCTTATCGTTTCTGTCTTTCCACTTCGCCGCTGCCGTTAGGTGATCTGCTTTCCTCTGCCATGCCTCTCCACCATGCTATGTCAGTCTTGCAGTCAACCAGTCACCCACTGAACCTTCTGAAAAACATGAACCTAGATAAACCTCACCATTAAATGACGGGTGTGGGGGCATTTTGACCCAGTGATGGGAAAGTAATTGATGCATTCATTGTTTTGCTCACTGAGGTTTTTTTGTTTTGTTTTGTTTTGTTTTTTTGAGACAGGGTCTCGCTTTGTAGTTCAGGCTGGCCCTGAGCTCACTATGGAGCCCAGGTAAGCCTTGAACTCAGCAATCCTCCTGCTTCTGCCTCCCGAGTGCTGGGATGACAGGCGTGAGCCACCACGCCCGGCCCTGTGGTACGTGGTGTTGATGGCTGGTGGGCGTGAGTCACCACGCCCAGCATTGTATGTGGTTACTGGGATCGAACTCAGGACCTTGCGCTGACGAGGCAGGTGCCGGAACCGCTGAGCTAAGTCTCCGGCCCTCACGGAGTTTTTAATTCAAAATACCTTTTCAGTCATTAGAAACCACGCACTGACCCAGAACAGCTAGAACAAAATAAAACAAAAGCTTGATGTAACAGACACAGCAAGGGTGAGAAGTAGCAGGCCCTTCCGTACGCTGCTTGTGTGGGAGTATCATGTGGTTGAACCACTTTGGAAAACCGTTCGCCTGTTTTTACTAAAGTGAAACCCGCACCTGGCCACAACAAGACTTGTATGGGAATGCTTGGAGCAGCTTTCTTCCTCTGAGTTAAAAAATAGAACCAACCCAACTGTTCCGCAGGAGAATGAATAACAAATTTCACCAGAGCCTAAAGGGAAGACTATTTGCCAAAAGAGATGCAGAAGCCTCAGGACACACACAGCATGTGGACAGATTCCTAAAACATCACGCCAAGAGAAACACAGGGAAGTGTATGGCCAAGCGATTCGTTTTCAGTGAACTTCAGGAACATGCAGCGCTCTCCGGAGTCCCTGGAGTGAGGAGAGGGGTTACCGGGAAGGATTGGAACAGCCTTCCCCGCTGACGGAAATGTTCCACGCCTGCATCTTGGTGGTGGTTTACACAAGTGCTCACATGTAGAAACATTTCTCAAGCCGAACCCTTGGGATCCGTGCGCTGCGCTAATTAAAAGGGTGTCTTCTCCGTCATCAGCACCTTCTGATCTGATTCATTCTGTTGAATATCCGCAGAGAATTCTAGAGCACAGAGCGGCCACGTTCTCACCCCCTTCTCTGGACTTGGAAGACATTTGCGGTTTTCTTGCTACCTCAGACGGTGCTGCGACAGACATCCCTGAACATATACCTTGAAGTTCTTTTGCAAATGTATCCGTAAGGTAAATTCCTAGAGGTGGCGTTGTTGGGACACAGGAGATGAGACTGTTGACACTCACAGGTTTTAGGCAACTACCCTCCAAACGCCGCGGCAACACCCCGTCCGGCCAACACCCGAGTCATGGGAGTGGCGCTTTCTCACACCCCCGCCAGCACCGGATACGATCGACTTCTACCACGTCTGCCCATCTGATAAGTCAAAAAATTTTATCTTTGTTTTGATTTTTTTTTAAAACAAAAACTGTTCTATTTTTACCTATTTCTCCCAGTGAGTTTCTGCATTTGACTTTGTTTAGAGGAAGAATTTGTCGCTAAATGAAAAAAAAAATGGAACAGTAAAATAAAAGAATATTTATGTTTCCCAAAACTGACGTGCAAGGGACAGTGGTTCTGCCGCAGCAACGCCTACACAAGTTACTCTCCGCCCGTGCCGGGCCTGGGCGACGGGCGGGTGGGTGGCATCCTGGCCTCTGCGGCAAGTGTCTGTGCGTTGCCATAGCAGCCACCCCCGCAGGCCTCCCGGCGAGCTTCTGACCTGTGGCTTCTGCTCTCAGTGCACGTGTGACAGTCTTGTGCTCTGCCTTGGGCCCTGTGTCCCGGCCTCCTGCTTTCACCCGGCTGGCACACACCTTCCGGGCAGTGCTAAACTCCCGTGTCCCCTAAGCTCCGGGACAGCGTGGCCTCCTGGCCAAAGTGGTGCAGTGTCTCCCAGGGTCACAGACTCCGCAGAGAGACTGTGGCACTTCCTCTTCCGTCCTCCCTTCTTTCCTCCTCTCTCTCTCTCTTTTTTTCCCTCTGTCTGTCTGTCTGTCTGTCTCTCTGTCTTACAAACACACACACCAGGGCTCACAATGACACAGACACCTTCCCGACCCCCCCTCCCCCACCACCGCACACACAGCGTGATGATGCCCTTTGTGATCCGGCCAGGTTTGTGGAGCCCATTCAATCCGTTTCATGAAACTTCCAGAACACTCTCCTCCCTCCACATCCAGGCTCTGCACCAGTCCCGGGGGGGGGGGGGGCTGAAGTCTCTGATTGAGAAACCTCTGCACCCACATGTACCATTGCCCAGACGAAAGGATTAGATCGTTTGGAGCCAAATACCCTCCGAGTAAATTTCGACACCGTCTATTAATAACCTGCCTCTCCCTCCCCTGCCTCTGCCGCCTCTCCAAAGGCGGCCACGCCTGCTAGCAGTGAGGGGTGACGCTGGCAGCCCCCACCCAGGCCGCTGGCTGCGTGCACCGGAAGACGGCAGACCCCTCCTCTAGCCCTGGCGCGTTCACCGCAGGCCAGAAACCTGCCCCGCTTCTCCCTCTAAAGAAGGTGCTGCGGCCTCGTGCGAAGGCGAGGAGAGAAAGGCCCGCGTCCTTCCCTCGTGTCCTCCCAGACAGCTCTCTTGGGTCTTGCTGTGAGACCTGGGGGAACCCGTGATGCAGGCTGTTCGATGGGACAGTTATTAATAAGCTGCAAAACCCAGAGAGTCACATGTTCGCCTCACCGGGAACAGCTGGGTTTGAATTCTGGACCCAGAAGCAAAGCGGGAGACAGCGCCTGCCCTCGGCACAGGCAGAGAGCACGCACGCAGACAGCAACGGGGGCGAAGACTTACCGAGGCCAAACCAAGCCACGAGGCTGCCAGCTTCGGACGCACGCTATCTCGCGAAACCTCACACCTGCCGTGGAGGGGACTTTTACTTTCACCGACTCCCGCTCCCACGTGAGGAAGATGGAGGTCGCGGAGGCCAGAGAAGCTCAAGGTCACACAGTGAGCCAGCCGCAGAGCCAGCATCTTCGGTTCCTGTGTGCTGTGAGCGGTCGCTCTGCACTGGGCGCGTGTCCGGCAAAGCGTCCAGGTCTGAGGCCCATTGCTGCACCTGGCCTCACCTGGGGACATCACAGAAGGAACAAGACTCAGCCTTCTCTCAGGAGCAGGGGCTTCGAGCTAGTAAACCACAGCCACATCTAGGTCAGGGATGCTTTCCTTGAAACACATAGTCCTAAAACACTGACACGGTGGCCAACAGCTAAAGCTCTGTGGCCTGGGGATTCAGCTCAGCAGAACAGTTCTTGCCTGGTACCCTTGAGGTCCTGAGTTTGATCTCTGGTACCAAATCAAAACACAAAAAGATCTGAAGCGTTCCTATCTTTAAATGAAAAAGCTCCAAATGGATGTTTCACATTGAAGACTCAGAAGACACAGCCTCTGTGAAGTCTCCCAGCAGCCTCCTGGGTTTTACTCCCGTCCACAGGCCGCTCGGCCCCAGGGCAGCCCAGGGTGAGGGTCAGACAGAGCAGGACCCTCAGGGCGGGCAGCATTAACCCAGTGGAGTTAGCGCAGGGCCTCTGCGGGCACTACCCCACGCGGGGCCCAAACTGCGGACAGTCTCACAGGAGGGGCTGCTGTGGACACAGAGGCAGGGCTGTCGCTCACAGGCTTCTCAGAGACAGACACCAAAGCAGAGAGGGCGTGGGCAGGCGGGCCTCTAGGAGACGCCCAAGTGACAGCGGACCCTGAGCTCTGGTGTCCACACGGCCAGCAGTGGGCGGGAGGCAGCAGGCAGAAGGCAGAGCTGTGACCCGGGAGAGGATGACTCTGGAGAGGATGGAGTCAAACCCCAGGGTCCCTGTTGGTCTTTACGCCTGCCATGAGCCACAGAGGCACCCCCAGAAACAGACTGCAGAGTGTACACAACTTGGGCCCTACTTGTGGCTTTAGCAGTGGTGGGCTGTGGCCGATCCTGTCCCACCCGCGCCGTGATAATACGGGGTGAGTTCCAGACATGCTGGGGTCTGCTCTGGATTCTGCGCAAAGCCAGCCTCACCGCACGCCCCTGCACTGGACCGAGCACTCCCAGCAGGAGTCCCCGAGCCCTGCGCCTCTCTGAGCTCTCACCTTGAGGCCAGCTGGGCTGCACTGAGTGAAGAGGAGAAGCCTTGGGCTGTGTGTAAAATACATACTGTACTGAATGCGTACAAATAGCCAATCGGGGGCCGGAGGATTAGCTCAGGGGTTCCGGC